>QKQZ01012486.1:0-58262 GCA_003595255.1 Solenopsis fugax | reverse complement strand
GACGTCGCCGTCGGCCCGCGTCGCCCGCGTGAAACGAGAAAGCCGCCAAGTCCGGCGTTGCGCCGATCTCCGCCGCGACTTCGAGTTTTTCCATTGTGTTCTAACACCGCAGCACCGCGGTTGCGAGACGACCCGTTGAAGTTGTTCCCGACTGGAGAATTTGGTTCGCGTACAGTGCTTCTTTTTTCTGTGATGTGCACGAGAGCTACCACCAGCGGCCACCACGCCAGGATGACGACGATCGCCGCCTGGACCTGTGTCGTCGCCGTGCTGTGTTCATCGATTGTCGAAGGTGCGCGTGGCATGAGTTACATAACCGCACGGTAAAATCCCGTTATGGCGAGTACCGCGTAATTTTCGAAGGCGTCGCCGGCCGCGCGATGGCCATTTACCACACCGAGCTAGGTTATCGGACATGTCTGATACACCACGAATACCGCGCGAACGAGCTCAGCTCGATTCTAAAATGGGATTCGCTATAATAAGATTTTACCGTCGTTTCTTTTTTACATCCGCCGTTATATTGCATCGCTCTTCCACGGCGCAAGTATACGGGAGAATTCGTTTCGAATCCGGCGCGCCAGTAAAACGGCGCAACCAACGATCGCGGTTTATATCGCGCTGCTCGTCGCCTAACGCGGTATCGTACGGTATTCGCAGATGAAAGGAGGGAAGACCGGAAGAGACATGGCTTTCCGATGTCTTCGCGACTTTTTAACCTCACGGGGGAGGGGTGAGGGGGAGGAGGCAAACGTGTTTAGGCAAATGATGGGCGACCCGCTCGTAACTTTTTCTCTTTCTCTCTCTCTGGCCGACGTTTCCGTGTCGCGCGCGCGAAAGATACGCGGGAAAGGGAAACTCGTGGGAAAACTCTCCCGTGTGTGCTTTGAAGTCGTTGGTGGCGAGAAAGGTTCGCGCGATGACTCTTCACGGCTACGTGCGCCCTGCGCGGTACGCGTAACGGCGCGTACCCGTCGACGTACGAAACGAATATAAACGCTGGCGGGAAATGCGCTCCTCTCTCGCTCTCTCGGCGTGCCAACGCCGCGCCCGTGCGTCGCGTTGCTCGTCGGGATTATCCGACTATCCGGCGGGGAGATCGGGGATGAGATTTGGCGTTCCTCCTGTAAACGCGAGCGCGGCTGCTCTCTCGGCTGCCCTCGAGAGAGCGAGACGAATTCGTGTGGCCCGGGGGGTAATGGCGCGTGGTGAACGTGACACCGACAAAATATTTCGCGGGTAATTAATGAACCGGTTCGCGAGTGCAGCGATACGTCCCGACCGCCGCGCGATCGGTCGATTAATAGCTACGATATTGATATTAAATATACAAAATTTTCGGGGGCGGAGGAGGAGAGGGGGGAGACAATTTGTAGCGCGCGCGATGTAGACGAGCGCGAAATTCGCCGAAATTACGCGACGTGATTATAATGAGAATATGAAATTCGGTATAGGCGTGAATATAAATATAGCGTGTGTATATATGCACAAGATTCGGCGCAGGTGATTTATCGCGAGATACGGATGTAATGCGCGCTGAATTCGATTAAAATGTGCAGTAGGATAAATATAATACGCGCAAATACCGGGCGGATTTTAATAGCGTAAAAAACGCAGGGGCACCAACAAACATGGGATAAACGCGAGAGAGATCGAGAGGCACAATACGCATATATCATTCGCGAAATTTTAAAAAGCGATTAGCGGCGCGTGCGCGATCGCAATGTGAAATTCAAGGAGCCAATTAAAATGTTTCGCTGCAAATGCGGCATACGTTTGAAAAATATGTTTATGAGCGCGATATGAGATATCGTTGCTATACGCACTGTATCTGTCCGCTTTTGAAGCAAAACTGTTTCCTTGTGACACCGTAGTAGATTAGAGCTAATCGATCATTGAACCAGATAACGAAACGTTAGTAGGGATCGCAATTGTGTGGGTGTGTATGCAGTGGCTTAAAAGTTATATATAGCGCAGAAGTGTGTGCACTTCAACGCTGCACTCGGAGCAGCGCGACGATGATACGCGACAGCGAAGAAGGCTGCCGTAAATAATTAGGACGTTTTTATGTGAGGCAAAAAAACATGGTGAACCTGACGCAACGAAATTTAGGTGAATTTTCCACGGTGTCTATGCCTGCTATGGCGTAACGTCTATGCAATATCTCCAGCGCGCTGGAGAGACAACTCCATTTTAAAATCCAGCAGAATTATATCAAAAAGTTAGTCTATTTCGTTTGTAAACATAATTTTTCTTGGTTGCCGTCTGTGCCACGGAATCGATTTTCTCTGGGAACTTTGTTGTGAAACTTGCTCCGAAAGGGTCGACTTTTCCATCACCATATTAAGTAACTTTAATAACCGATAGGTTATCAAGGGTTATATTTCTAAGTAGATCTATATTGTATCTCAAACAGATAGGAAGATTATTGTTCTCGAAACTTGGTTACAAGTCGCGGAGATAGATATTACAGCGGAATCCTTTCGTCTCTGAGAAATTTGAAATGCTGATTGCTCGCCCTAATATCATAATGATATGCATTCTGCGTCATAATGAATAATTAATGAATATTAAAGTATTAAACTTGGATCGTATCATTAACGTTTCGTTTCGTATCGTTATTACATTCAGAAAAATACGTACGCTTCTTATCTAATTTTTAAAAATAATTATTAGAGCAAAAGGTCAAGAAGTTTTTAAAAGTATATAACGTACGAAAAAATTAGAAGAAAAACAAGGTTTACCCAAAATACAGAATTTGACAAGATAGGATTTATTCGTTTTAACTCACAAGTCTAATAATTTACAATGATGGAATCTGCAATATAAAAAACATTTGATTGGATGAAAATGGTTGCATTGATTGATTTGCTTGCTGTATCTGTAACATTAATATTGGTACGGACACAGCAATAAATGTTAGTTTTTATTTAATTATGATCTTTGTAGCTCTTCATAAAATACGCATGCTTTTAATAATTCTACATTTTATGGTACACAATTTTTAAATTTATGTAATTTTTAAAAGTTATTGCATATGAAATACACATTGCGTATGCTAAATAAATTTGATACATAGATTTATTTATACTAATGTTTTTAAAATAATTGATTTTTTTTTAAATAATTATGATTATTTGAGTTTTTTGCTTATTAATAATGAATTACGTTTTAACAATAAATTTTTTGCTAAGTGCTTTGTTTTTACAAAGCAAAATTTATCTAACTGTATTAATTTCTCTTTTATTAGAATGCGCGCAATTAATTTTCTCAATTAGGAAAATTGAACGTTAATGAGATTTTTGGAATGTCGTAAAAAATCAATATTTTCTAAAGACATTGAAAGTAGACTAATAATAAAATCTCTTTTATTTGAATTGAAGAAACTTGATAAGATTAATTTGATTTAAGTAATAATTATGATTTTGATATGAAAATTTGGAAAGTGACAAATAATAGTCCTTCATCACACTTTTGTTAAAGACAGGTCAATTTCATATTCACTAAAGATTTCTATCATTAATTCTTGTCAGATTCATACTACATATCGTAATGATGTTCGTGATTTTAGCCGCCATGCGCTATTTAAATTAATATTTTAATGTTAAATTACTTCCAATTAATTGACGTGAAATATTGGCGAACGAGGTGACAGCCGATCATCCGCAGGAAAGTGTCGCTCGGATGAACATTTAATGCCACGATGTAATTGAAGAACATTTCTTGTTACTCGCGCGTAGTAACTTGTCGCAACCTATTAAAGCTTTAGACCGGAACGTTGATTATTTTTTTCAATTATTCTAGCAGTCTTATTTATAAGAGCGAGCACGTCGGAACTCGTTACATTATCTCTCGCGAGAGTAATTCTTAACAGGACAATTATTTTCTTGTTATTTTTTTTATAAAAGTGAAATAATTTTATAAAAGTGCAATAAGTTGATTTTGCTTGGTTAGATTATTTTCTTTTATTGGACATTTCTTATTTTAAGAAATTATTGTGTAAAAAGATATCCTTCTTACGAAGAATTAGGTTAATCGATTAGAAATTTGAAGTGTTGGAAGCTTGGTATAAATTAATCAAAATGTTTCACCGATAAATTAGAGCTAATGCAAGTCGAATTAATAATTCTATCATGGCTCGAAATATTTCGTCCATAATGAATTTAGCATGATTTCGGGAATAGGTGCTTTTCCATGTCTAATTTGATCATCATATGAAACGTAAACAGCCTCGAAGCTTTCTTTCTGCTCCTTTCCCCTTTCCCTCTTTACCTACTTATTTCTCGTTCACAGTGCTATATAAAGCGACAGGAAACAAGTCCGAAGCAAGTATAAAGCAAATCTAATACTAAGCATTTATCGATTTAAGTTATGCGACCAACGACCGATGCTAATGTTATTCTCTTTGCTACTGCTCGACATGATCTGCGAAGAACCGTTTTTATATTGGAATGAAGATTTTATGTAGATTACGATATTTACCTTTAATATAAGGATTTTATTGTTCGTAATTCTAGATTATCAGCTTTCGTGTGCATTATATTAATATTGCATCGCGGTAATCCGTAATATGTTAATATTTTTAATCTGTTTTGTGATGTTTATTTTCGTCGAGAGAGATTTTTGGGGGTTAAAATAATATTGAATGAAAAATCTTGTGAGAGAGAAATACGAAAATTAAAAAAAAATCTCTCTTTTAATATAATTCTGACCGCGTAACATATTCGGAGCATTATCCTCGTCTATTCGTCCTCGAGTAAATGTGTCGCGGCGATCGATACGTTCGTGACGTGTATATTTCGGTGAAAATGATGTGGTGTAAAAGTATCACGCGTATATACATCAACATCGCGTGCGCGCCATCATAAAATGATCTAGAATACGTTTTGGGGAAAGTTTAAGGTCGCATTTGCCACAAAACTTGCCTCTCGCTTATAATGCCATTCCAATTGAGCTCGTGCTCACCTTGAGCTGTAATGAAAGGTCGATGTAAATCTGACGCAATTGCGAATGCTGGGCGTGGGACGCCAACTGTACTTGCAATAGGATGCAAGGTGCATTCCAAGCAAATTCCTTGATGCAACTCGCGTTTCTGGGATAATGCGTCGGGCGAGACTTATTTTGTGCGGGGAACGGATTCGTCACGCGGGAAGATGTCGTATGTTCACTTGTTGCAACTGACGTCATGTATTCAAAGATGAATTATTAAGATATGGTCATGTATGTCGTAATCTAATTCCGAAGACGGAATGAGTCAGTCGATCGATGAATGCCAGTTCTTAGTATGCTTTAACTTGAATCGTGAATGCAACGCGTGCATTCTTGCAGGATGTCGATGAATGTCATAGTGACCGAGCGAAAACGAGAACTCAATTAGGAATATGCTTTATTCTACAGAATTTTTTTAACGAGCTATTTCTTTAGGATGACATATCAAAATAAGGTTATTGTACAATAAATAATAATTTAAGCTAATTACAATGAACATTTGAATCTGAAATATAATTAGTGTTCTAGACTATTTAAAAATTAACATGTTACAGAAAGTAAAGGAATTTTATCAAAGAAAGTTTTATAAAATCAAGATATTTGTGATTTTTATTTGTCATACACATTTTAATGGAAATATTTTTTTAGAGTTCTGTAAATTCTATCTGCACATTCTGTAAATATAGCTTGCACTTATCGATTTTGGATTAAGTAATTAGGCAGAAATGAATTGTCTGCAAAATATTATAATTTTATTATTTTCATACGAAATAGAAATAGTATTAAATAATACATGGAAATAAGTAATAACGTCTTTCGTTTTAAAAAATCGTAAATTTGTCACTCTTTATTTTTCCAAAATTTCATTGTTTTACTAGCATCTGTTGAGAAAGTCTCATCTTCCGTCACATAAAATAATATAAAGCGTTAATGACTAAAAAAAACGTAAAAATTTGTTTTTGTTGTTACCCGGTACTCTAAATCATTACGTTGAGACGCAGTGTTTCGTTATTTACGCGCGCGAGACTATCGGCCAGTGCCAATGGCTGCAAAAATATATCAGAAAGTGAAGGGAGATTTTCAATTAGTCAGTAAAAAATACTCGTTTGGTCGAGGGAGAATATTTACCTATAAACAGTGTAAGAGTAGGGAAAGGACTGTTGAAGGAGAGAATATGCGAAAGAGGGAAAGAAAGAAAGAGAGGACGGGAATGATACAGGAACGATATTGTTCGGAACGAAAGAGGAAATGGATGACTGAGGGTTTAAATTCGATACCTGATACGCGCGCGGTTGTTGGCAAAACCGTACCTCCGGGTGGATAAATACGAAAGAACCCGCGGTGATTCGGCTCTGCCGAGTGAGTGTATTTGAAAATTTTCTGTCTCCGTTTGGACGATTGCAGCCGAACGCGGTCGAACTCCAAGTTTGCTTTGTAAACTGAATCGCCATGAAGTTGCAAGGTGGGGGAGAGAGAGAGTCGTTTTCAGATTTTGCGGAAAATACATCATTTCTCCGCATTGAGGATTTTCCTCTGGATAAAATATCTGGCGAGTCTCGCAAACTCTAAAACGCGATACGCGCTGTTAAGAGTAATCTTATCAGATATTATTTAGGGCAGAGAGAGGTGAGGCAGGGTACGTTATCATACTACACGTTGAAACATGCACTTGTCATAACAAAACCAGTTACCTTACAGATCATATATTTAGCTTTTATAAAATTAAAATTATTCCATACGAATTAGATCAGCTGAATATACTAGAAATTTTACCTTGACATAATTTTCATAATTTTTTTCAAATATAAAAAACGATGACTTTTGATTGATGCCTTTTAATACTAGTAGAATAAATCATTTTGTAAGTATTTTGTCATTTTTGCCCAATGCTGAGACCTTATGTAACCGTAATTTACATGATTCGCGTCTGTATGCAAAACAGGGAACGTGTTCCAGACATTTACCGATTAAATGTACGACATGAAATATACATCGTATAAAAAAAAAATAAAATAAAATGTAGAGTAGTCAAACATGAAATAGAAAAAAATGTAAATTGTGAAAATTGAAAACACGAGTTTGATTGTTCAAATGCTCGTTTAAACATCAACGCGTGTATCGCAAGGAAGGAGTTAAATCGAAGTCGCTGATGTCAGTGATCGTTAAATAAGCGTTAATGTCATTGCACGCTCAGTTATCTTATATGCACGATGGCTTCAGTATAGAAGAATGTAGGTCGTGTTATGAAACAGGTCGGCATGCTAATCAGCCGAAATTCCCTTCGTAATCTGAGCATCCGAGAGAAACAGGAGTTGTACATAATTTACGCAAGTGCATATTTTTTAATATTTAAATGCTGTTCGAAATTAATTTCTGAAAAGCTACATATTTCTCATTGTAACTGATTGTATCTCATTCAATTTCTTTATATGCAATTTCATTATTACTCTTTTTTAGATTTTATCGCGCGTCGAGCATGATTTATCGACTAATATATGGAAATTCTCTTGTATGTCACGATTTCAAAAAAAGGTGGACACATATAGAGTATATCGTGCTTAAAATCAAGATTATATTCGAAGCACGAATTTCTGTAGATTCCTAGTACTTTGTGCATAAAACGATTCCAAGAACAGCGTAATTGTGGTCAATGAATAATACTTTGACGCATAGTTTTATAATGTGTGCTATTTATGACGCATCCGGAAATCGTTAATAATTACTGTCACGAAATCGTGAAATATAAATCACCTAGCAACTATAAATATGCTCTATTTTGAAATACGTTGCATTTCTGTCTTTATTCGCTAAAAAAAGTTGAATACGATAGCAATGCAAGTGAACTTCACGTAGTAATCCATCGTCTTTAATTACTAGAAGAAAGAACACAATATTGTAAATAAACTTGAGTTTTCGGAAATGCATAGAGTATTTATGATATGATACATGTAAGATATTTGATAATTGTATAAAGAGGGAAAAACATGATGAGAAAGAGAGTACATAGTTAAATATATATAAATTTATATAGAAAGTAAAAAAATATTGGTACAGATAGGTGTGTTAATGGTATTCGTATGCTTGCACTCAGTGTGTAAGCAACGCAGATGAGAACGACTGAGTGCATGTTAAGTGCAAGCGTACGAAGAGAGCCATCTATTTAAACTGGTTTTCATGTTGTGTAGTTAATTGAGATTCAATCTTTCTGTGTATTGGAAATATAACGATGATAATTACGATGTCGGAAACTTTCCCTATTTTATTCCAATTCATTTTAAATAAAAAATGAAATTACGACTTTTTTATACTATACATGCTTTTAATATACAAGGTGTCCCAGACACTTATTTAAAAATAAAGAGAACGTACTTTTTATTGCAGATTGGAATTAAAAACATAACAATCTTTTGTCTCAAACATTTTTCTAAAAATACTTTTATCAACTTCTTTTTTAAGTTTATTTTTTCATCACATTTTCTTATAAATTTTAACATTAATTATTCCAGAAAGAGATATTTCCAGAAAATAATGTTTGAGACAAAGTTTCTTATTTCTTTGTGTGTAATCCGAATCTGCAATAAATAGTACATGTTACATTTAAAAAAATCAATATTCGGTCTGAATAATCTATTTCCGGTCAAAATCGAAAGTTGAAAATATCACCATTCAATACAGCGTACCTGATTTAAAATTTTTAGAATTTTTGATAAAAATCACCTCCCTTTATTTTAAAGGGATATACGAGTGGGGAATACTTTGTATACATATAAATATGCATACATACATGTAATCATACATAATACATACATATATATAACCTCAAGGTTTATTTAAAAAATCTTTCTTCTTAGACTTTATATTTCTTAATTTTTAATCTTTATTTAATATATTATTAATATTTCAATATTGATGCCAACATTGTTTCCTTATAATTTGATCAAGTTTTCTTCATTGAAAAATATACCAATAGTTTTCGAGTATTTGTATTTATTATGTTTTTGATATTTTTAAATTTCGCTGGAGCGGATCGAATTACTGACGCGCGCGACCGCAATCGATGAGGCGTAAACCTCAAGCAAGGTCGGATGCGTCGATTCAAAAGGCGAAACGTCCCGTCACGAGAAAAGCTATGCGGCAGGTGCTTTCTAAGCGTGCACACGTGTAAACTGTAGACTCGCATACATTCGCATACACACGTTCGCAGGACCAACAGGTTACTTCTTGGAACAGGTTCAGTGACTATTTTCGGCGTTACTATCGTCGTTTAAACTCCTCAAATTATCAACGAATCGGGCGCTTCCTTACTTCGTTCGTAACTTCCTTTGTTCATTCTCGACTAGCAACTGGTCTCGATATTTTCAGCGACGTGTAAACACTCAAATAGGAGCAACTGTGTAATTCGAACATATGTCTCGAATATCTCTCATAGGATCCATCCAAACTTCTCACTTTTTTTGGCTTACTTTGAGATAAATTGAAAGTGCGACGAAATTATGACGAAATTTCTAATTCTAATAGATAAGGTTGTAATTTTGCACAAGGAATTCTCTTGAAACTTTATGTAATCTTTGATACGTTTAAATTAATTTTTTATTCGTTCTTTTGAAGATCTCGAAACTGCAGATGCACTTTCTTCAATAATTTACTCATTTACGTGCTAACAGAAATGAAATTTATTATCGAACTCGATAGTCTATACTTGGAAATATCTCGAATAAGTAGGATGACAGCAATTGTATTAATGTACAATGCGAGGTTATTGACAAACGTATCGCAACCTGCGCCGGGATGCTGCACTTTAAAAGCGTTTATACTCCCTTGCAAATATATTGTTTATACATGTAGGCTACTATATAGATATACATCATACAGTTACATACATTTGAATGCGCACAATCGACGCTCGAAATATCTATGTGCATCTGTATGCTGCATGCGCAGCAGATTACGCATCGATATCGCATATTTATACCGTCACATTCGCGCAGCAGCGTTTTCTAATGCATCGCAGGAGCTTCCGAGAATCCATGCGAAAACACGCACTATTGCCGATCGTGCTATGTTCGACCACGCATAATTAATGGATTTAGATTCGCTGCAACGCGCACTTTTGTCTTATTGGGGAAATGGTTCGAGAGCTCTTAACTCGTTTCTAATCTCTCTGTACTGAAAAACGTGATCGGATGTAAAATACGATATTACGATTTTCTTAGGCAAGATAGACTTTACTAATTAACATTATATATTTATTCACATAGTTAAAAAAAAGCTATTGAAATTTCTCGCATTACAAAATAATTCTTTTTATATCAAAGAAATTAAACATCTTTATATCAAACAGAAAATAGAGAGAAATATATAATATTTTTTTTTTTTAATTTTTTCCAAAGAAAATGTAACCATATTTATATTATGCTGTGATAATAAAATTCCTTGTTTTAATCTAATTTTTTTATAACTTTTTCAAACATATTCTCTTAATTGCTTATTCAGGTTTTATTCGAATCGATGAAAAGAAACGCCAATAAGAGATATGCCGTGTATTGATTTATAATTTGTAATTTTTACTTCGAGATGTGAGAGAAATTAGTATAAAGAAAGAAAACTCGACCGATGAATCGACAAGAAACTCTTGCGCCACTGCTCGTAGCCATTGAAGATAAGTTCAGCAACTCAGTTATGCGATACTGTGAGTCTTCACTGATCAACGAGCACTTGCGTAGAGCTTAATTGTACGTGGTCGAGCAGATGAAAGGATATTGACCCGGTCTAAAGAGCACATGGTCACGGAAAGGGACCTCGTAAAGAGCAACACGCAAGTTAGCCGAACGCTCGTCCGCACGACTTTCCTTCCATCATGATTACGCAACGGCATTCGTTGCACGCGCGTCAGCGCGTTACCAGTGTATATTTTTCCGCCGGGATGATGAACACTTCATGTTCTCTCTTCTTTTGCCCCTTTTTCAGCCAATTTATTTTATAACGAGAAATTGTAATCGCCTAAAGATACATCAGAGTTTGACAATATTAATATTATACTTTTAACATAAAAAATTTGACAATTATTATGTTATTTATAATTGGTACGATTACTGCATTATATATATTATTTGGCAATTTTTTAAAAATTCTGTTAAAAATCCTTATAGGATTGTTTGAATTGGATATAAAAATCCATGTTGTCTGAGCAATGTATCTTTTTCTTAAGGAAGGTCAGGTGCACGAAATAATGATTCCGTACTGTTTTCTCTCTTATTTTCTTCGTAACATTTATTTAAAGCTGTTGCCCATTTTTCAAGAGCGAGTTAATTAAGTCGTATTTCGCATAACTGGTCTTTAGGTCAGTCAACAGCTCGTTCGATATAATAATCACGGACAAAATAATTGCACGTCTCGTTAAAGTGGAATTTGAGTCTTGTCAGGATTTTTGCAATTAGGTGTCGACGCGATGTTTTCAACGGCACGGTGTTTTTGACACCATTGCAAGCGGGCAAACTGCCAAGATTCTCTTCGAAAAATTTAAATATTTAATGTTTTTATTTTACGAAAGTGTTAACAAGACGCCCTTTATGTCTTTCGCGTTTCTCCAACACTATGATGCATATGAGTAATGTTACTTCTGCAGGCCGGTGTGAATTTTTCCTTATGTTTATGAGGCTCTATGATCTTTCGACAATAAACAAGAAAAAGATTAATAATTAATCCATTAGTTCCTAGAAAATCTTCATATTCTCTATTTACAGAATTGAATAACATATCAAGTTAAAATATCTTTAGAGTTCGAAGTTACGTGTAAATTATCCACTTTATTCTTTCAGTTTCCTTCTCGTTATTGAAATATATTTCTAGTTTTTTTACTGCTTAATTGTAAATCAATATGTTAATCTTTTGTTTTGTCACGCACGTAAAAAAAGTGCGCGAGTTATTACAAGTATGGTATAATAACTCGTTTCCAAGTAGAAATAGTCGCGTGCGACATCGTCCGTCTTTTTCACCGGCTTTCGTTTTTACCTTTCCATGTCAACGTATAAACCTTTTTAATAGAGGAGTACAATTGTTGGATAATATATGTGGATATGTTTACAATAATAATTACTTAGACGCTTCTGTTTTTTTCCGGTAAAAATTTTATTTATCTAGCCTTAATGCCGTTGAATTATGTCATTGCGTAGTCGTGTATCGAGGGAATTATAAAAGGAACGAGTCACAAACGTGCGTGATATAGAGCACCTGCTCCGAATTCGAGGATATCCGGGTTTCATCCGGTCGATATCGAAAATATATCGCGAGATAAACATCACCGTTATATCATCTGAATTGCAAATGCAATTTAGAAGAGGCATCGCCTTTTTACAGCCGTATGGGTGCATGCCGATCGAACGCGTGAACATTTCGAGCACCTCGCCAACTTACCACGCTACACTCTTCGTATTTCAATATCGAGAGTCCGCTAGATTTTATAATATCGTCCACATTCCGGTGAATTATTTTTTGATCTTGAAACGAAGAAGTTTCTTATGTAACTTGCAAATTCAATGTGAGATAAACAGTTTGATACCATAAAAATAAAATGTTGCTGTATTTGTGATAATATAGTTATTAATCTATCATCTATGTACATACATGGTTATCAAATCTCTGGTCAAGGTAGTTTCGAAATATTTCGAACCAGACTCAACCCTGGTTTGCCCAAGTGCATCTTTATCTTTATACGTCGTTCGGACGACTTGACGGCTTTTAGACGTGTATCTTTAAAACGTTTATAACGGGATAGTGTGTATGTGTTGCGTGTCGTCATAAGTATCTGACTATTATGGGTCATAATAGGCTTGTTCCAAATATACGAGTATGTGATGTGTGCACGGTGGTCAGAGAGAAAACGAGCCTCGCCCATCTTCTCCTAATACTAGAAAATACGATTCCGGGCCGTACGGCCACTGTAAATCTCTATGATGAATCTATGCGCTTTTAGCATTTATCGTCGTGGAATTCACCCTACGCGCGCGGGAATGCAGCCAGAGCGCATTGCTCTTGGTAAGCATCGCCGAGCTTCGTTAAGCGGGCAATATGGGTTAACGGGCCGCGCTGCACTTGGACTAATAATAAGTTAATTGAAATTTAATCTCCGACGGCGGTCGTACGAAGAGTTTAATACTTTCTGCTAATTCGAGCGCGTTTATTTAAAAAAAAAAGAAAGAAAGACGAACAGGAGAGAAGTTGAAAATAAATTATCGTTTCACAAGATTCTCTTGGTAAAGGTTGTACAAATAAAAAGTAATAATGTAATAGAAAGTAGTGGATGAATTAAGTGGATGATTAAATTTTGATTAACTAAATTAGATGTTCACGGTATAGACGAAATCGATGTCATGTAAGAATCAAGAAAAGTGCATACATTAGAGAGAAAATAGCTTTAATATCTATCCGAATGGAAATCGATATTTTCTTTTCATCATTCGACATTTAGTCGATCACCAAGTTTTGTCGCGGATTACATACCTACAGCGCCATCGCGATAGACAGTTTAATATCGGCTTGCGGAATGAGTACAAATGTGTGAGGGAAATTCTCGAATGAAGATCGGATCCGATAAGGATGTTAAAGAAGTTATTTCCGAAAATTTGCTACTGACAGATTCGGACCGTGCCTAATCGAACGAAGTCACGACTCGCTAATTAGAATCCCTAACGACCGTTAATCACATTGAATTCTAGCTTTGTAGTTGCGTGATTCGACGCGTACTCCACTTCGTCGTTCTATGAACGGTCGCCCGATGAACATGAACCGAGCCCCTCGCAACATAGTTACATTACATACATCGTCTCACGTTATACCACGCCGTGATGACGAGCGTATGCGAGCATACAGGGTGATTCCAAAATTATCACACTATCTTTCAGACATATACGATACTGCAGCCATAAAGATTTGTGGATAGAATATTTGCAAAGATCAATTCTTCTTGGTTTTAGGTACAATTTAAATGTCGAATATATTCCACACATTTTTAGCTAATTTTGAATCTAAATTGATATCATAATTTTCTGAAAAGACGGATTAACATTCAACAGCTTAACTTGAACCTATTCTATTGACTTTTAATATTAATTTATATTTTAATTAATCATAAAATATTAAGCGTTGAAACAAAGGGCATTCGCAAAAATAGCTGCGACTAAAATGTTTTACTTATTCAAACATTCGGAGCCATCGAAGCTCTCAATATGATACTTGAGTTTTCATTTTCGCTTCTGCTTCGCCCCTACAACGATCATTTTTCATTACTGGGACCTTATCTGTAGACGGGAGGAAGCACGATAACTCCGGGACACCCTGCATATGTACACGTGCGCGTTATATATAGGTATGGGGAAGATGCACAACGACGTGCTGCGGACGTACGGATCATCGTTGGCGTTGTACGCCTCGCCGCCGATCCCTCCCGGGAGGATTGGAATCGACTGGCTCTCTCGTATATCAATATCATTTTTCGGACAGAAAATCGATCGGACTGACGGCGCGGCAGCGGGGCTTCGCCAGTAAATCGCAGAATACGGGCTGCATAATACGAAACCACACGTACATGCGCCGACAAATTGCTTTTACATACCGGCGTTAACCGCGAGTTGCTCCACGGTATCCGTTTCCTCTCTTATCTCGCAAAAAGAGAGTCGGTTCGCTGTGATTTCAGTAATACATTACACCGCGTTTCATTTTGGCAGACAGCATTCGCACGTAAATTAAAATACCGAATGACAGCCAATTTGTGTCAAAATCAAGCCAATAATATCAATCTGGTGCAAAAACATGTTTTCGATAAAAATAAGATGCGGGTTTATAAACATTCGTTGTTTGAAGATAAGCAATTGCTCAACATGCACGGTTACTTTAATCAGCTGCTATCTAGATTGGCAATTTCAGTTAGATTGGCAATGTAAAACTTACAAATAGTGAATAGCAGATAGCAGAAGATAAACAGGATGTTCCATAATAAGTGCAATTGCCAGAGTACATTTGGAACAATTTATTTATTTATACTTTTTTTTGAAAATTAAAAATTAAACATTTTTCATATCATTATTTGTTTGTCAATGTTGATATCGTGTTTTTTTTTATAGTTTGTAATATTAACCTTTTTGCAAGAAACAGAGTTTGTCAAAGCTCTTATTTTCTTAATTGACAGCTCGAAAATTATTTTTATATAGTTCTTTTTAAAGGAGACTTATTTCTATTTTTTCTCCATTTTCTTTCTTATTTTTACGGTAGAATTTGTGCGCAGCATATGCACACACATACATATACATGCACACACGCACACACACATCAATTGCCATGTACGTTCCGAAATGCCGTCAGGTTGTGATGATCAAACCCACTCGAAGTACACACAGCGTGTGCAAACGCGGGGCGGATGCAGCGCAATTAAAGTTCGTAGAGTAGCTAACCTGCTCGTTCGTTGTCGAATTGAAAGCTTTTTCGTTTGGCGATTCGAGCATCGATTCCCTCGCACCAGTTCCATTCGATAAATTAGTGGCGGTCAGCAGCTCCGTTACGTTGTTAAACTGCTCCGCGTTTACTTTGGATAAGTTCTAGTCGAAGAGAAAAATACAAATCGAGAGAAAGAGAGAGAGTGCAGCGCGCAGGTAGGAAATATAATACGTGAGAGAGGTAAAAACAACGCGATGCATTGTCGTTGCAACGTTCAACGTTACATCTTGCAAGGTGCATCTCGTCGTACACCAGACGCCGTGAAGAAAGTCGTGACTTGGCTGTTTCTGATACTTCCTCGTTTGTCGTCGTCGGTACAGCGGATGAAGCTGAGGTAAAACCCGTCGTCTACCTTTTCATCGGATATAATTGCCTTTTATCCCCCTCTGGTTGATCGATCGAACGTTCGTTCGTTCGACGACTTCTGAAAAGATTCGAAATGAAACGTTGCTCTCTGCCCATGTCCGAATGTTCCGACCGAACATCGATAACACTGACATCGTTACTTCAATGATGTTTAATCCGTTGGAATCCAACGTTCAAGGCCGTCACTTGTTAAGTTCAGCAGCACTAAACCGTTCAAATGCATTGTATTCATCTGGTCATTTTACAGCACTTTGTGTAAAGTAACATTTCATATTTTGTATAATATTAGAAAGAATACATTATATAACATCAAAAACGATAGAAAATATAAGCTATAAGAAAAATAATTTTATAGATATTTCTTTAAACTTTTTGACAATTAAAATAGGTTTTTTAAAATACTTTTATGTTTAAAAAGAGAGAGAAACGGAAGGGGGAAAGNAAGAGAGAGAGAGAGAGAGAGAGAGAGAGAGAGAGAGAGAAAAAGAAATATATAAATATATAAATATTCTATATTTAAATATATCTTTCTATTTTTATTTTATTAACTCCATAATAGATGTTACTTAATTAATTTCTAGAATATTTATTTCTTTTCTGATACTTGATTAAATTATAATATCTTAAATAGTTCAAAGTATTTTATGTATTATGTACGCGCAAGCTGCAAGAAATGTACTTTATAAAGAGTATCCAAAAATAGATCCTCAAGATTCGCAATATGATGTAATTCTTTCGACAGAGGAGTCGACGCTGTAGTTCCAGGAATCCAACTTTGAACACAATGCGCATTCCATCATGTGAGGCAGTTTCCCATTACAACTTATCTGAGTACGGCGCGATGATGACGTCGAATTACCAATCGAGAGAATCGAATGCTGATTTGAAATGCGATAATAGCATTAATCATGATGGACTAAAGATCACGTAGATTGTTTCTGATTGTGTGGAAATATTATTTTATATTACATTTCACTGTGGGAGTTATATGTAAGATAATTCAAAAATTCAAAAATCAATTTTGAGTCGATTTCAGCATTTGTTGTGGAACAACATTAAAAATTCAAGTTCTGTCACCAGAGAGAATTGAAGATATTGTTCGAGCATTTTTTCTCTCTCTCTTTCTCTCTTTCTTTTTTCCCCTTTTCTTGCTTTCTTTCTGTGGATGGATGCAATTTTCACATCTTGCATAAAAAGAAGCCTTAGCTTGAGCTTGGTTGGGAGCTCGTCTTGGGATCCAAGCCAACAGAATCGCCTCGGAATCGAGAAGGGGTCGAATCCGTTATATGAAAAAGGACGGTAGAGTACTACATGGTGTAGGCGTCGATTCACTTCAATGTGTGTGTCTTCCAATCGGGGGTCCTTTCTTCCTTGGACGTTAATAAAGTCTTCTGTCCTCCATCTCTCGTGCAGGAGAATTTCCATCCTTCGGGCTATTCTTCTTCGATTCGCCAGGGTTTCTCTTCAGTTGACGCCTTCTTCTTCTTCTCTCTCTCTCTCTCTCTGTCTCTTCTCTTTTGTTTTCTATCTTCCTTTCCCTTCCGTTTACTTACATCATGTCTGTCTTTCTCACTCCCATGATCATCCACTGCGATCATAGATCTACACCGTCGGCGAAGACGGTATACTCCGTGATCGTAATTACCCCGTCGCTAGTGCACTCCCGGGGCCACTTCCTCTCCAAAGCCGATCCAACACTTTCACATCGAATCTCAGTGCCGTGCGTTGCAACGAGAACAAAGCAAAAACACAAATGACTCCGACTTGGGCACGTTAATATTGGAGTAAAGGGACCCACAAACGCGATAGATATTTTTCGTCAATATAGCTATTGACAATCTTTTAATGTAATTACAATATACATGATGTTGTAGAGATCGTATGAGTTTCCTCTGGATTATAGATTTTGCAAGTTTTATTTAACAAAATGTTGGGCACCGACCTTTAAGCGATTGCAAGCGATTGAAAGATAGAGAGTTCAATTTATATTAACAGTTTCATGAAAGTATACTAATAGAATAAATAGATAATGAAAATCTAGTTTTCGGTTAATTTGGGACAGGTTTTATTTAGAAGAGAATCGAAAGCAATTCGTCCTTCCTACAATCTATCTCGCCATGCGGATTTGCAATGTTGGCTGACGTAAACTAGGTTACTCTGGTGCAATCTGACATAATCTAGGTTATTTCGTTTCATTCTAGCTTATTCAGTCTCAAAACTTGAAATCTTGTAAACAGTGTTTCCAAACGGAATCTAATCTTCTTAGCTTAACGATATTCAGCGCGATTGCAATATCACTAAAGATATATTTCGAACGTATTGAGTTTGCACTGGCAAGTAGACCGTATCAAGAAATGAACGTTGATATATTACTTGTATTTAAAATTCAAACAATGTATAAAGGAGCCATGGGAGAGCGCAAGATCATTGTGCAAAAATTCTTATATACAATTATCGTGGGGCTGCGCATTGAAAGCTAATTGTGTGGGTGTTACGATCCGATCGTCGATTGTTTCTTTCGCATTCATAATTCAGGGAGAGATCATTTTTCCCTCCGTCCTCAGAAGTAACTGCAGAATAGCGTCTCTAGATCCGCGTTGCTATTTGCCCTGGGCTGACCCTAACGAGAAACGAACCCTCGCCAGAACTCGAGAAAAAGGAAAAAAGAGGAACAAAGCGCGAATGCGAGGCGGCGGGGGCTCTTACTTGCGGTCGTTATACTTCCTAGAACGTTCGCGCCAAGGTACGAGCAAGGAAAGCCGGTCGAAGGGTTCAAGGTTGCCCGTAAGGTTCAACGATCCACGTTGAGGGAGGTGTTTCGTTCGGAGAATGAGAGCCCGAAAGAGCATCAGCTATTTACGAGGGTCTGTTATGGTCGCTTATGAAGTAACGTGTTATTATCGCCGATTTGCTGCATCACTCCGAATCATAAGCGTACATGCAGACTACGTCATTGATATAAAAATTTGTCGCATCCGTAAATCAATATCAATTTTTAATACAAGACATTCTGTCTCAATGAAAATTTAATTATAATTTGTAAATTGATCTTCACAGAATGAAATAAATGATTTAGGAATATTAATATTTTACACCTCAATATAAGTAACTCAAAAATTAAGGCTATTTTACAATATATTTTTATAATATTTGAATGACTATATTATAGTCTATATTAATGAGCTATATTAAAGATATCTTTATCTATATTAATGAGCTATATTAAAGATATTTTATTAATAAGAGTTTTGCTTAGCGAGTTCTTCGAGACTATCGGTTCTTTATTGCGTTCGCAGCAATCCGTTGTTGTATTCAAACACTTCTCAACCGACATGTAGAACGAGTGTAAAATTCCGCTCGTAGCTTCGGCAATCGATGCGGTGAAAATCCTGAGAGTGCCGATTTACGATACGAGAGAATTCCAAAGGATGGACGTACCTCTCGTCCTGAGTACCGCGTGCATTCTCGGCCTCAAGTCCTTTCGATTCGTTTACGTGCCGCGCTGTTCGTGTGCGTTTACGTGAATCGGACTTAAGTTGAAGGAGGACGACGCGGGAGACAGAGAGAACGACGGAAAGACGGAGCGAAAGAGGGGTAAAAGCGGTCGGCCAAGCAAGACCGGTCGAACAGGTTTCTCGGGTCGAGTAGGCGAAAGCCTCTACTCCGTTAGCCTCTTTCTTTACGCGCGGCTTTGCGCTGCCTCGAGAGGTGCCCCGGACACCTCCGCCGCCTTGTAGTCGCGAGCTCGCTCTGGGAATTTGCTAAGGCATAACGCAAAACGGTGCTTGTATATTAGCAGTGACAATAAGTATTTTTTTCCTATTTTTAAATCTTGCTTATAAGATAATTAGCGAGTGTCCGAGAAATTCTTCAAGCATCATTCAGAATGATTTAATATACACATAAAAGGTCTCTTAAACATCGTTTAGAATATTTTAGCGCCTTTTTAAAACCGATAATGGTAACTATTTGATCAAATTAGAACTTGATATTTAACTTGAAAAATTCGCAAATATTTATAATTCGATAAACAATACACTGATAATTTAAAAATATTAACATTTTTAATTTACAAGCTTTAAATGTCAGGTCAGGTTTGATGGTTATGCGTGTTTTTGCTATATCCCTTTTTTTAAAACAAATTTATAATGTACGAATGATTGTATATTAGCTTGTATAATATGTACATAAAAAATATTTGATTTGGTAATGCATATTGCTTAAGATTATAGCAGAAATACAGCAGCTTTTCCTCAATGTTTTTTCTAATGACTATCTTGGTATGAAAAATTGAAAATAATGCTTACGTAATGCAATTTCAGTCATTGCTATGTTCATGACGAAATGTGGACTTTATTCGATATGTTAAAATTATCACTTATTGATCCGTGCATATTTTATATTTTAGATATATCGTTTTACTCTTTTTCTTCGCGAATCTTATGAAACATCGTAAAAATTCGTAACGACCAAATTGATTTTTGTTAAAATAAATTAACAACTGCTATTAAACTAATTTGAAGATACACGAGTATAAATAAATAATTTAAACGCTTGAAGATAATTTTCATATATTTTCGCTGAATATTGCACATCTTTTCGGTGTATTTTTCCGAAGAACGATTTCGACGACGATATCAACATTTCGAGTACAATGCGCGCTTCATGATTCTCCTTCCGGTTCGTCGCGAGCTGGAGCTCCATCTTTTTCGGAAGATGTGCCAAAGTCACTGTATATAAACGTTTCTTCTGAACGACGGAAAAGGGGAATATCTTTCTTTTTTGACGGACGTTGGCGAGCTGTCCGTTGGCTGAGAAGTCCGAGCATCTCCATGCACCCGTCCGGCACCGTCCTACACCCATGCCCGCCAATCAGACACACACCGATGAACGCGTTCCTTGCCTGGCGGCAGAAGCGAGCCCAGAACACGCTACTAGACTCCCGGTGAACCCAGCGTCGTTCTTACAAGGTGCTTTGAGCACGACGTGCACGAGAGCCAAGAGACTTTTTTTCCCCCCTCTTTAACGCGGGATACTTATGGTTTGCCGGCCTGTGAGAGAACTCGGCCAAAAGCAATAGAGACATTGATTTTCGGCTCGGATTGCCACAGGGCAAGAAGTAATCGTTACGCGGCTTGCCAAGAAATAATAATTACAATGTTGTTTTTAGAGAGAGACAGAGAAAGAGAGAGAAAGAGTGCACGATTGGACTGAATAAACATTCTTCAATCGTAATCGTACAAGAAAAGTCTCATCTGCACTTTTATCGTACCATTCCTGTGAAAATCGTGCAAATATTTGTTCCGACTAAGAAACGCGAGTATTAATTACGGTTTGTAATTACAGCCGCAAGAAGAAATTTTTTTTATAAAAAGAAATGTGAAGCAGATTTCTGACGCAAATTGAGAATCGCTGCTCTTATTGCAGCCACTGAAAATAGCAACTTTTTATGTTGAAAAACTCTTTTGTGTTTTGGGTTGCAATGGACGCTAATGTGGCATGAAGTCGCATATGCAGCGAATGGTAATATAAGACTGTAAGTGAAAATTGTGTGCTGCCGCGGCAAAATGGGATTTTTGCGTTTGCTCTATTCAAAGTATAACATCGCGGAAAAACACTCNTAAAAAAAAAAAAAAAATACGCAACTAGTAGAACACAATCCAAACATTTGGTTATTTTTTTATTTAAAGATCGAAAATGGAAACGATGCGAAAAATGGAATACTTTTTTCGTAAAAAAAAACATATTTTATCATTCTTCGTTGACAGTAAATATTTCGATGATATCTGATCATACATATACATTTGTAATTGATAGAGAAATTTTAAATTTATTTACGTTTGTTACGTGAATTCTTTCACGTTCAAGTTTTAAGCTTGACCATAGTATCGGTTCAGTTTAACGAGTGCCTCGACGAGCTCTCTCTATTTCGCCTCACTTTTGGCAGGATCAGTCTTTCGTTTTACGATCCTTTTATTCCCTTTCTTTTCTGAGCGATTTCTTTCCTTTGATGATGCACCTTCAGATCTTATTGGCTCGCGATCGTTAGAGATCGATCGTTAGAGGAATACAGCATCGATTCTATCTAAGCGTTGCCTGTAGTTTGTGCACAGAGTATATATTGAAACGAAAGGATATACGTAATAATAGTAATTTATCACGGAGCTATTTTATTGGCGCGAAGCGTCGTATTAAAATTCCCTTCCAGTGAGGTACTTTCGTTTATGTAAACCGGTATTATTTGCCGCAACGACGCGTAATTATCATTAACGCAGAAATCCGCTTAGATAAATATCCGTGTTTTTTCTTCGTCGTATTTCTCTGCGAAGTCGCTCGTTGCTCGGTTTGCGAACCAAATGTAGCGTACCGTCGAAATACGCATCTCGACTCTCTTGAGATGTACAACGTCGGTAAATCGACGACTGGGGCAAAAGCAGTATGCTACGAAGTATCGATTTCGCGATTTACATCTTACGAGTAAACCAAAATAAATGTGAAACGGCAAAATAAATCGAGCATCCGTTGACTCGTTAGAAATACATCGAAGGCTCGATTTAACTGCCGCATATTTAGCATACCGGTTATGAACGAATGAAGTTGTGTCTGATTCATAATAATTATCGCGTCGTTCCAATAATTTTCATTTCTGCTACACTAGAAAGTTTTGGATGCGCACTCTTGTTGTCGTAGCAAAGTTACAGCAATTTCGTCGTTAAATTGCACAACGGGCGTGATAATATTCTTAGTAATTACTTCAATGCTGCAGGCGCATTTTCAAGATTATCGCGAATGCTAATGCGAACAGAATAATAATGTTCGACGGCTGGGATATGGATATTAGATCTCGTCGTGGGAAGACCTACACCCTGCGCTCGGTCACTGTAATTGTTCGTCGAAAAGTACAATATTTTGCAACTTCTCGCGGCCAGAGGATAATATATTATTTGTACTATTCACGTTTTGCAATCTCGGAAAGATAACTTCGAGCGTAATGTCTCCCAGTATTATCTGCACCGTGCTCGAAGCGAGCCGACGGCGGCGTAGTCGTGTCTTAAAGCGAACTTAAATCACGACGATGCGAGGCATCCACTCGCGAACTTTAAATTACTTTTACGCATCCATTTTTCCGTTGGCGAGTGGGAGAGATGTCTGACTACAGCGCGCAGTCGGGAAATATGGAAATATTGCTCGCAGCAAGATAGTGCCGAAGCGATAACGCTCGTGCCAACTGAAATTTCCTTTCCCGCGTACTATGTACACCCTTGCTATGATATGAATCATTTGAGGAGCAATATGAGATATTTGACTTTGGGAAAATTTTGAAAATTTTTCTATTGGTCAATCTGCATTAGAACAGAAATTAAAAGATGTGCAAGAAATATTTTTTATTAACTTAAAACTTTTATCTTGTTTGATGGCATATCTGTAACTTCATTAATTTTAAATGCACCTGACAACATATCACACATTTATATCCCCTTTCTGCGTGATCGTGTAAATCCCTGGTGTTTTTTTTATCGGTTTTATAGGATTAGTAATTCACTAATCCTTAAATGGCAGCAGCTGCGAGGCAGTAATCTCGATTTAGTGAGATTTGATATTACTACAGTGTTTCTAAATTGGTTCTCACGCAAAATTTTAATGCATGACAATTTTAACACATTAGTCATACAACCACAAATTGCCGGAATGTATCTTTGCGTCATTTTAGACGTACGTATTTCCCTTCGTGACGCATGCTTTAACGCGACAGACAGACGGCGTTCGTGGTCGCAAGGCGCCGCAGAGGCACCCAACCAATTTGACAGCAATCGTCATTTGTATTACTCGCACGTTCTCACGATTTCTGACTGACAAATTCTGCAGTCGAGCTCGAGATCGCCGGTTTCCGAATTGACGTTAGCAGTCGATAGACAGATGGCGGAAACCCGCTCACGAGCGACCGATCACTTCGACGTCCACCATCAACGAGACGCTTACGTCGTCTGATCTTTCACGCGGTCTCCTTGCATGCAAATGAATTATGCATTACGTCGTTGTCTCGTCAAGGTCGGACATCGTAAGAATCACGGGAAACTCGATGAACGTACTTCAAGCTGGATACGCGTGAACGGAATATTTTCCTACGACAAATTCAACAAATTCGCTCTACTCACCTTTCTAAATATATAGTAACGTATATAATAAAAAACTAAATCTGTTATAATACATATAGAATTAATAAATTGTTAATGATAATTACTATTAAGTTGGACACAATTTAGACTTTGAGGTAATTAATATATGAAAAATTAATATTCGTATGTCGCCATTTTTCTTTTCTCTCTCTTCTTCTTTTTCTCGGAAAAAAATTATGCGTTTACAGAAATATTTGAAGCACAAATAGTACATACATTAATATTTTACCACAGGAAGAAAGAGCACGAGTTTTTTTTTTAATTCATTTAGTTTTTGCGATGAGGGTAGATCATATTTACCATATTTACTATATGATATGAAGCTGTATATAGAATGAATGATACATTCAGTTAGTAAATGAAAGGGGAATGAAAAATCGGGAGCGAGAGAGTGTGGGAGGAATTCTATCACGTTACTAGAATTTCCCGAGCTTCAAATATTCACAGATTAATAGCGATTGTGTATATTTATTGTAAAATGACGATTTATATTTTTTCGAAAAATTTTATCAAATACCATTCGACCGAATTATATTGCATGTTGGTCGATAACTATTAACTGTTTGTTAATTACGCCTATAGAATTATTACCAAGAGTGTATATTTAATATTAGTATAAAATTTAATTTGTTAAATATATAAATGTTAAATGTTCAAATATATGGAAAAGTATAAATACAAAACGTAATTAAACAAATTTCACTTTCGAACTTTTCAAGCAATTTGGCTTTTTTTTTATAAATATGCAAAAAATTTGTAAATAAAATTATTGAGTTCCATCACAAGGCATGTGCTCTATGTAATTTTGGTTTCCATCATCGAAGATAAATAGCTTCTCTGTCCGGAATTGGCGATAGGCTGACGATCGATACGCCAGGATACGCGTTCTCCTTGAAATCCAATATGTATCCAATCAGTTATTCGCATGTGGGTTAACTCGACACACCTAAGGCGCTACAACATACCGTGAAAGAAGTTTCATTCGGTCGCATTTTACTACGAATAGCGGAAGCCGAGGGAGGTGGGAAGATCCGTTATAGTTTCTCCACCTGCCAGAGAGCGCAGTGGTGACTGTAAGAGTAGACGGGCGTCACGCTCTACCGTTTCTGCGAAGAAGTTCTCACGGCCGACAGACCGTGTTCTGTCCATTATCGATTACTTTTCACCGGCATCGAGGTTACACAGCGAGAGACAAAGCCTAATAACCAGATCAGTCGAGTTGTAGAAACTTTCCGGGATATTATGATATTTTACCGCGCGATTATCTCGCTCCGTTTAAAGCGATCGTTAGTGTGAGTTTACCATGAAATTTAGCATTTGGAATGCACTCAATATTTAGATTTTAGTGTTACTATGATCGAGATTTTGCTGCTATTAAAATATAGAAGAAAAATCTCCTTTGTTGGGGAAGTAGAAAGTTGCTTTTAAGAAAAGAGAAAATAATTTCCATTATTTTATTGCATTATTTTTATATTTCATTATTATTTTTTGTTCGTAATATTATTCAAAAAGTTATATAAAAATTTACGTCGCTAATTAAGAAGTACCGTCCATTATAGTACTAATTAACTTCCTAATTATATAGAAGCTTCATATATTTTTTGTTTTATAGTAACTGTATAAAATATAAAATTAAAGTTATATTATCATTTTTATAAAGAATTTTTAGTAAAACTTTATTTAGCTTAATTAATATAATAACTTTATTGTTTATAATACAGAAAAAATATATATCACTCAATTTAATATTAACATTTTAAATTGTATTTTGATATATTTTTAAGCTGAAAAAATACTACCATAGACACCAATATATGAATAAAGTAAAATAAACAAAGCAAAAATAAATTCATAATCATATTATGTGATAAATAAAGCTAGCAATTAATCTTTAGTAGATTTAAATGTTGAAATGATTAAAATAAGTATTTACGATTTAATTAATTTTGTTTTAAAATATTTTTATCAATAACTGGTTTATTATTTAAAACAGTAGCTTTTGTTTATAAGTTATTTTCTTACTCGACTGTACTACTTGCCAGTAATACTACGTACATCGTGGTTGTCACAGTGGAAACTGCGAGAAAGTGCTTCCTTTCGTTAAGTCGTTGTCCACGCTTAGAGAATAATCTGGTGTTCCATGTACACAGTCTCATAACAGGTGATACGAGGGAAAAGACAGGAAAAGAATTTAACGTTAAAAATTTATTGTGACATTATTATGATATACTGATTCTTTATTCATATAAAAAATCACTAACTAAAAATCACAAAATATTACTAAAAAGTAGAGAAATGCTGTTATTTTTGAGTTCAAAATAAAACTGATTCATAACTTCTATATACGCAAGGGTACGTAGGTATTTGTCATAAGCCTTGAAAAGACTTAAAAGGTATATATATTTTAGTTTAAACATTTTTGCCAAAAATAAGAATTTCTTAATAACCTTCTTTCTTCCAATAAATTACAGGAGAAAATTTTACTGTATGTGACAAGAAAATATGATCATGCTATGATTGACCTTGTTCATGCTTTAACTTGCATGCATAGACTTTTCACAACTTTCCTACGTTTCCCTCAATGAAAATAAGTGAAAAGAAACATTTTAAATTTTAATATTTATATGTATACGTATAATGTATTTCTATATATACTTTCAGAAATTTTTTACTATTTAATATTTTCAAGATCGTAAAAAATAATGGGATTTGTCGTTATTTAAATATTATGAAAAATTTTGATTATTGTTAAATGTTCTATGTTGTTTTCTGGAAAAAATTGGAAGTCTCCGCTTTCATGCGGTTCTAACGGAAACGAAATCTGCTCGGTAGCAAAATTTGATCGGGTATAAGTTAGGTCCATCATTTAGACGGTGATACACCGGAACATTGTACTGTGTGAAACTATCGTGTTGCTGTAGTGTCTGTTACGAAAGTTACGATAACGAGTTTCCAAATTGAAACCAGCCTGTTCGTGTATCCTCTCTACTCAGTTTTACATACAGTCTCACCGCAATAATTCTATCTTCACGCGTGGTATTTGATGTTGCTTGAGATATAAGATATTAAAACATATTTCGCTTATTGTAGGCAACAAAATAAAATAATGCCATGTATTTTTATGAAGGTTTCGTATTTTAATCGGATTTAAAAAAATATTATTATAAAATGCTCCTAAAAGAAAATATCCTGTAATAATTAATTATTACAGAATATTATATTCTATGTAATTTTATTGGAAAACCATGTTCCGATTTTTATGAATTTTTAAATCATGATTTGCGGAAATATTTCGGCAAAAAATTGGAGATTAAATATGACATTATTATATGATTTTAATATGACATTATTAAAACAATTCTTAATATCTATCTCATATTGGGAATACGATTTTACTACATATAATTTGAGAAAAATAGATATATTACTAACAAAAGTAATATTACGTGAAGTAGGTTTTTTATTTCTAGTCTTCTCTTTGTTTCTAAATTTCGTATGTTTAAAGAGAGAGAGAAAGAGATATTCTAAAAATAGCTTTTTTAATATTGAAAAACTTGGAAATATATTAGCAATAAATTATTTATAATAATATTTAAGTATTTATACTTGCAATAATAATACCGGATAATAATATAGAAATAAATACATGTATCCTATATTTGCAATTGTACGCTATTAATTTAATTGTTAATTATCAATTGCTTTATGTTGTTATACATCACGACAAAACTTCTAACGAATGTGGAAAGAGCTATCAATTGCTTCCATATGGACAAGGAAGAATTTATCTCTCGCTCTTGAGAAAAAACACTTCACCTTCGTCGTTATGTTTGCTCGTGACTCATTGTACAATCACTCATACGCGATAACATACATCTCTTGTGATAATCACGCAGCAATTAAAATCCATCTCTTAACATCGTTGAGTTGCGTGCAGTCAGTGAAAGTTTGAAAGGCCGATATATTGTACAATACTTTTGATGTTTATATCGCTGTTAATATCGACCATCAATGAATAAAGGATATGAATAGCCGATATTGGAGCGTACATTGTATCGTTTATTACGAAAGGTATATAATAACAGCGCGACGACAGCAATATTTCATATTACATCAGAAAGTTACCAAATAAATTATTTATTCGCGCGCAATAGATGCATGTTAACGATAGATGCATCATTCAATTTTTTTTGCGATTATTTTTTGTAACTGAACGAATCCGTTCGCATCATATCTCGCCCTTCGCCTCTCGATTTTCTACGTTAGAAATTATACCGCAGCTATAATGATATATCGAAGAAGGATCATGATTACACATAGCTATGTGGAGCACGAAAGTAGATTCTGCTGAATCGAAGGTTCTCAGTGCCAAGTATAAATCGACTTTTTATACTTTTGCCAATATTTCCCGAACGTCACTTGAATCGCGCTACTTTTCGCCTATTCCGCGGGGTTTTCTATCACGTTAGCATACAAGGGCGCGGCAAGGATTAACGCTGATTAGCTATACATTGTAATCGGAGATTCGCGTGGTATAATCTTCCGGCCATTTCCTGTCTCTCGACTCAGGATTAACGACGCCGGGTAATTCGACGCTGGATAAAAGCGAACTTTTTTTCTGTCGCTATATTTTTCGCCGAGGAAAATGAATTTTTAAAACACTTTTGACGTTCATCCGCAGGCAACGGCGGACATATGTCTCCAAACCTTCAACGAGAGTTGCGCGATGAATTTTTTTTTTTTTTTTAACCCTACACATATACGCGCGCCGTTTTATTCACGCATCCCGATTCACAGACGTGCAAACGTGTAATAAAAAAGTAATAAAAACAGTTTTAGGCAAAGCTGTATCGAACGAGTCTCGGCCTCGCGCATTTCATATATACATTTTTTGAATCACCGCCATTGTTCCAGAATTTTTTGTTCGAGGCTCGCGCTGTTGTCTAGCGAAAGAATTACTGCATTACGAAAAATATGCGCCATTTATCATAGATGTTAATGCAAGATTTGGGATGCGAAGTTTGTAAAGTTACGCGCACGATTTTACACAATACGCGTATGTATTTTTTTGTTAAACATCCGATCGACAAGCATAACAATACATTTTTTACGTAACAGTTTTACGTATCATAAATTATTGTTATTATTGAATTCATATATTTTTATTTGACTTTTATTATTTTCAATATTTAATAACTGCGCATTTGATGGTAATGGCGCATTTGGAACTTTATACAAAATATTATTTACAATAATTATAAAATAAATTTACTCTAATAAATTTACTCTAGGTTATTTCCGATTTTTAGCTAACGTCTGATGAGTAGCATAACTTAAAATTTGAATTTTACATGTATATCTAACATTAGAAATTCGCAACTTTTTATCTGCATTAACACTTCGAGCTCTTCATCTAAATTTGTTTACTATCAGATATTTCTATCGAATATGTTCATTCCTTCGAGTCGTAGTGGATCAATATAGCGTCACATAACGGCACAGTCAGCTTATGGTTTCGTGGATCAGGCTCTATTCAAAGAATTGGAAAACCGATCCAGCTCATCGAGAACACGAGCTCGGAAGGCCTTACGCGTGCGCAATGTCGTTCTACTGAAATTACAGGATTTCTACAGATTTCAGCGGTAACAATACAGGTTTCTTGTTTCGCGGGTGTCGCTCAGTAGTGCCAGAAAGAATAAGTGCCGTTTCAGAAAACCGGTGGTGCACTGGGTCCCGGACAAAAGAGCATGCAACAGGTCAGCGAGAGCCGTTGCACACACCCGTCGACTATGCACGCGGGAGAAGGAAAAAAGAGAGGCAAAGAGAGAGAGAGAGAGAGAGAGAGAGAGAGGGAGGGAGGGAAACAAAGAGAGGGTATGCGGAAAACACGAGCAACCTGACGGCGATTTAAGAAATAAACGTATTGCTTTCGTCTTTTACGTCAATGCCCGTTTTTATCGTATATCGAAGATCCCTATAGTCGTAGATCGACTACAATCGATTCTTGTTATATATCTTTTGTGTCCTCAGAGGTGAGGATGTCTCCTTGTCCCTTCTAGTTTTCGTGACGAGCAGAATTTTTTACATTTTCTTCTTATAGATACGTAATATTTTAATAAAAGTAGCAATTTATACTTTTATAAAAATACTAGAATTTATATCTGACGCCTGTAATAAAATTATGAATGATTTATAATAATAATAAATGAAAGAAAATTTATTTAATTAAAGCATTGGAACTACTCTTAAATTATTCATTGCGTATTTACGAGCAAAAAATACGGAGAATGTAATTATATTAGATACGGCATTTTATTACATACGCAGTCTTAGATTTTGCTGTCCAACAGTGACGTTTTATCGGTAATCTACAGTATAGTATGCACCGTGTATAAACTTGGGAAAATATCATGGGAGAGAAGTTTCGTATTACGATCATTGAAACGCCTGTTGGCAACACCTGCATTCTCGTACGCAAACACTTATGCATTAATCACTTATTATTATTTTCGCGGAAAGCTACAGGAAACGGCGGCCGCTTTTCAGAAAAGAAAACGGCTCTTTTAAGAAATAAGAATCCTACAAAGCAGTTACATCATCGTAAACCCGTGTGTCATTTCGTTGTAACTGCATTAGCTGAAGGAAGTTATTTGTTCGGAAGAAATAAAAGAGGCTACGACACAATTCACAGAAAACTTCGTTCCTCTCGTTTTGCGAGGGTACGCGATATTTTACGAGTTGAAACAAATGTTTTTATTTTGCAATTATTGTGGCGTATCGCAACAAAAAAGGATAAGAAATTATTATTACATGTATTGCGCCATTATTTTTACTCGACATAGCTCACAATCATAACCGGAAGTTATAAAGAGTTTCTAAACACAGATTTAATCGAATTTAAAATGACACAAGGGGCGGTATTGTCGTAAAATATGTTCGCATAAACGTTATATAGCGTAATATTTCATAGATAAATTCTTATGCGCACAATAAGTTATTCGAAATATAAATACATATTTAAAACATCTATTGTATTTGCATGGGGCTTGTGAGAGATTAAACGCCTCGATTAGACAACAAAAAAAATTTAATCTACCGCTCGATCGTGCTCAATCGGAAGGTAGAAGAGTGAAGCTGTCAAAGGGAGTGTCGAGCGAGATTTCAGTATCTGCTGACCTTTGCAGTAGATCATCTTTCCATTGCGGCTGTTACACCTGCCAACCGGGATGCAGCACCCGTGACGGCACCAAGGTTACGCTGCGGTTCAACGCACTTCCTGTCGACGGATCTTTCTCCGTTGTGCAGCGTGCGTCTCATTACCAAGACGCAAGATTACACCCGCAATTCTTGTAAATAAATTCGCGGAATAGGATTGTGTAACGTTCTCACTACTGGTTATTTACTTTTCAGAGCGAAACTTCAGTAGTGAAAGAAATAGTAACTGCGAATTAAATATTCAAATAAATTCCAGTAAAAGGAATGCTTTATTAACGTAATTGTTTTATTAACATAATTGTTAACACAAAGATTTGACAACATAAACCCTGTTAATATGACACATGAAATGGACAAATTGTGTACATACTTGTGTGCAGCTTCGGATAGATATTCGATGTGGAGAAACGGGAAATGTCGTGAATTAGAAAGGATGTGTTACACGGTGGTTATCTGCGATCAGTCACGCGTCGAAAAACCGGGAAGCATATGTTAACCTGAGTATTAGTAATTATGTGGCTTTGACCTGTTACGCTATTTAAAAATATTTGTCATATACTGATACAGCTCACAATAGCACGCATAATTTCTTCCACGAAATACTCTTAAAAATCTTAAATGTGAAAAAGCAACAAAAGAATAATATATTATTAATAGCTCATGACAAACACACCTTGAAATTTTTGTATAACGTGGAAATTGTAATGTTAATGTTTCATCGCTTTGTACCTATTAATAGTTGTTTCTGTGATAAAACGTGGCGTCAACTTCATTGTATAACAATGTCGCGGATAACAGATATACGACACAGATATTTCCGAGAGATTACGTGACCCGTTGGAATGCTTTACGTTTCAGGATATTGTGAAATTTGAATTCTTTCTGTAGTTAATTACAAATGCATTTGTCAAAGAGGAATTCCTATTCCTCAGAAAGGAAAAGTCGCCTTTATATTGCAAAGACGGTTTTAAACTAATGCTGCACGTAGAAAGCAATCGACGCTATTTCACTTAATAAAACTTGCCTGTTCATGTTGCAAACGGATGCTGCAGTGTAAAGAGAAGAGACGGACAGTTCTAGAAATCGCGCTCGAGAATTGGTAGAACCGTTACATGCCATTCGTGCGTGAGCATGAAGACGGGAGACTCGCTTACTCGCAATTCATCGTTAACTTACATCACGATTTACGCTAGCTAGAGCATAAGCCGTTCGAGAACGTTATTGGAGCAAAAGGAGCGTAAAAGCTCAACTTTGCTCTGCCATCGTCTCGATGACCGTCTTAAATTCTCTTTACTCCCGATGAAAGTAACGGCGAAGTGTCAGGTAGTTTGGTGCACAATACCAAAATACCCCCACAGAGAGGACACGAAAAAGAACACCCGGTGCAGGATAGAAAATCGGATCGATTCATATAGCGTTGATCGAAATGATGGTCGTTTTGAACGAAATGACCGCTCGTACAAGCTAGCTAGCTAGGTTTTGTGCCGAGCGGAAAGTTTTACGATCCTTCTCAGGAATTTCTTACAATAGGGTAGGCATAATGCCTCTGTAGGATATGCCTCAGACTGAAATGTTTTGACACCCCAATTTGCTTTGAAAATAATAGAATTTTTTCCCAAAAGTTCAAGAATTTTCTTTTCAAGTCATTCAAAAACAGACGAGAATAGACTGGAAATCAGTCGCTGGATATTGGAATGTCGTGCAGTTATGAGGCTACAGGCTATGTTGGCAAAGAAAAGATACGGTCGTAACACCAATTTTAAGTACGCTTCTATGATTTTTTATTACCCGTCGCGGTGTTGCGGCTCGTGTAAATCGTTTCGCGATTGGAAAGCAAGGAACAAAGATTGCCTGAATTCGCAATGCACGATTTTGCGATGCTCGATTTCACTTCGACATAAATTTTTGAATTACATTATTCAAGAGCTTAGGAAATTGGATCGATATTCCGTTTCACGGTAAAAAAAATCTTTAATCACAATTTATTATTTTTTACACTCATAAATTTCTTGATAAACCTTTTTCTAAACGAGCAAGAGAGATTTCATGTCTGCAAGAATAATTAATTTTTATAAGGGAAATTAATTTATAATTTACATCGAAACGTACTACAAATAAACTCATTTTACGAGAAGTAAATCCCTGTGGTTTGAACAGCTTACTTGTAGTCCAACATATCGTATCTAATAATCGCGAAATTGTGAACCGTACGAGAAATCATGTTGAAACGATGTCAAGGAGATCTGCGATAGGCCGTCTCGTTATAGTTGCACATAAAGACGTGCTTGAGTGCGCATGCACTCGCGTGCACTTTAAGCACCGCACTGACATTAGGAAAATTCACGTATCGCCACGTTTCGATGTAATCGACCGTTAATGCGCACGATGTAGCCGCGGACCGGTAGTTGTGCGAGATTTACATGCGGTGAAGATAAAATAAACGTTGCCGAAAAATCGTTGCGGAGAATGTCGATTGCATTGACGCAGTTGCGGTAGGAAATGCAACACGTAACAATAACGTTTGAACAACGCATCGAATGTGCACGATGTATTTCTTCCTTGCCTCTCTCTCTCTCTCTCTCTCTCTCTCTCTCTCTGTGTCTCTCGCAGTTGGTACATGCCGAGCATAAATATTTATAACGTGAAGTAACTTTGCCATTCCGTGTGTCAACGCCGAATCCTGTCGTGCATGACCCTCGCGAACAGTCTGTATTTCGCCTGTTCCTTTTTTGCATTTTTAATGATCCATCATGCGTGCTTTCGACTCTGAATCTCTTTCCGATCGCCAGCGTTCCCTGATCCTTCCCTCGTCGTGCTCGTCGCGATACGGGTGGCTAACGGGAATAATTTAGTGGCGAAAGCAATATTTCGCAATGCGGCAACGCGGTCGATGGCGAGTGAACGGCCGCTGTCCGTAGACTTGGCGATTTCCACAGCATCCAGAGAATCTCGAGCGCGATCTCTAGTCAATTCGCGAGCGGCACGTTTTCGTCTCGAGAGATAACTGTTTTCACTGGAAGTAACTGTTCCGGATAAATTACGACTCGTTGCAGGAAAGTGGTTATGCACGGGGAGGCTGCAATTAAGGCAACTGTACGTTAATGCGCCGCCTCACCCGTGCGCACGCTAGCTTTGCGCTATTTGCTACCGCAAATCTCCACTGTATGCGGTAACGGTTTATATATCATTTAACCTAGTCAAGTGGATATATACTAAATGATATATCCACTGAAAATAATAATTAGATCTTATTTAAGCTGTACCAAGTCGTATGACCAAGGAAACCGTTATTAATACATTGAAAAAAAAGTTCTTTTTCGATCAATAATTTCCTTGATTTAAATAAATATTAGTTAGTATAAAATAATTTACTTTTAAACTTGGGAAATATTTTTTTATTATCAAGGAAATGATGTTAAAAAAATATTTATTTGAAAACAAAATGTTTTTTTCAGTGTAATAAGCGTTGAAGTATATTAACGTTTTCCATCTGCCTGCAAAAATTTAGAAAATATAATTTTTGTAAATTATATTTTGTAATTAATTTGTAAAAAAACATACATTTTTGAAATTTTACATTTATTAAATAGAATTTTTCTGTTACTTATTTTCTCGCATGATGTATACTGCATCATGAAAATATTGCATCTGCTGTCTATAGTATACTACAACGTGAGCAGAATTTCTACCGTTTATTAACGACTGTGTCGCTGAATATAACAAAAATATGAATGTACTGCCGACGTAAATAAAACGCCAGAATTTATACCCGTGTACACGCGCGTGCGAATGTTGCTCATTTTAGTCGTGACTGCTTATATACCGGAAGCAGTGAGTCACTCGCGGAACGAGTGAAAACGCAATAAAAATGCGATTGTCTGCATTCAGTGATGCTACACGTTTTTTACATTTAGTATTGGATTGCGGTGTGTGACTATCTTCTAGGAAGTATATTATCGAAACGGAAAGTGGCATAATGAGCATGCTAAATATGTGAAAAAGGAAATGAATGTACGACTTCTCTTAAATTCGAATATTTCTTACAGTTAGTCACTTCTATGTCATAATTCAAAATAGTTTTGTAGAGACTGTATTTAAGTATTTATTATAAAGATTAAAATCAGATAAGGATACAAAAATGATTATACTTTGACAAATTTCCAAATTTTGATTATATTTATTACCGTCTATGGCACAATAGGTGTTTACATTTATTCAGAATCGCATTTGCTAACGCTATAATGATTTCAAGCAGATCGGATATCGAAAATTATATTCATTTCATTTGTCATTACAAGCAATCAATGTGATATTATGCTCAATGAAACCATTTAATGCAAAACAATTATTGTGGTGTAACAGTAAACGATTTAACTATTTTGAATGACGAAATGTAATCCGAAATTGTCAAGAGAGTGATATAGGTGAGAGAGGCGTAAATAAGCAAATGTTGAAATATCGCTTAGGTTCATACATTTTTAACTGTCTTTGTATTAATCAGTATTAATTTTATAAATTGGATTACGATGCATTCGCGCAAGGAGTTCATTCACTGTAAAGAACGTCGTCATGTCGCAAGATTCTTCAGCTAAGCGGAATGATAAGATGCTGACAGGTGGCAGGTACGCCACCTGTTACTCAGTTTATTCGATTTGCTTCGAGCATCGTTGTCGTAAGACTGCAATGTTGTCGTTATTAACATTACTGTGTGTTGACTTATCTCTATTTTTTAAATAGATTCTTTGATTAATTTAATATCTTTTAAAGAATTAGAAGTATTTGAAAATAAAACTCGCAAATTGATTTTTTTACAGGTATAAATGTAAACAAATTAGTCTCAATTTGATTGCATGTAAAGTTTACTTTAATAGTTTAATAACGAAAACTGTGATACTTTATATTACTAATTAAGATATTAAGTAAAAAATTTCGAAATCATTACCTACCTTAATTGCTTAATGCAGCAATTTCACGTTGGTTATCGTAACCAAAAAATACAAGCATGACAATGCGATATTATCGACTTTGATGTAATTTGATTATATCAGTATTATCAAATTATATGAATAATTATGATATTAAGTCATTTACCGAAGCATTCACAATTATACCGCAAAGGATTCTCGATATTCCGTATATATTCTATATCTTCACTAATCCACTTAGGATTAACCTAAAGCTAGTATCTAGCTCCGGTTACACGATTTGTCAATAATTACTTCGCGGTATTATACATATATCTCCTATATCCATATCTGCTGTGTAACATCTGATGCCAATCTACAATTCCGGTAATGGCATTTAAACAGTGAAGCTTCTGAATATAGATGAAAGCTCTCGATATCCTTGCAGTATTGACAATTAATTCAACCGATATAATACAAAGCTACTAATTAAAAGGTATTTGGTTGCTAATTATCAAGGATATCTAACTGGGTGTGTCTCTTCTGTTTGGCTCGCTTACTCGCGTGATGTCACCAGTTAAATACGTCTAAATTATATTTACAGGCAAGACAGATTTCAATTTAAATTAATTTAAATTAATTTAAAAATTTTTATGCAGTTTTTAATTTGGTATACATGTTCAAAAACATTTTAAAAGAGAATAACTATTTTTAATTCAGTTGTTACTAGGCGAATCGTGGATGATGACAGCATCTCTCATGTACAGTCACATCCAGGAAGTAGATTTTGCAACATACAAATGATTAATTCATTGAAATGCCGTTAAGAAGAGATCTATATCGTGTAATCTTTGTATTTGTCTTCTTCCGTAACTGCACAGTTCTTCTTACGTTTTGCGAGAGAATTTAACGGGATCAAGCCTTTGTAAAATTCGTTATTGCGAAGTCGTGCCAAATAGCGATTTCCGATACAAAAGTGACACGTTTCTTCTTACTTCCCCCCTCCCTCTCAGTAAGACTAATTATTTAATTCGCCGTCGTCAACTTGAATCGTCCTTTATTAGCAGAGACGCGCGATTAGATTCGCGAAGACGAGGAGGAAGAAGAAAAAGAGTCTTCCTTCTTACCGAGCGGCTTCCGTGGCTTTTTACTTCCTCGTCGGTTTTTCCTGAGATCCGGCACACGTTTGAGATCCTCTCGTGCGGCTCTCGGCGAAGTTTCGAGTTGTGCGCCGTTCTTTTCGAGTACGTTTGTCGATGTTATCCATGCGGAAAGGCCGTTGAAAGTGGAGCAGCGGCGCTTTAAGACGCATACACGAAGACTCGATGGAGACATAGTGAATATTAATACTCGCCCGTAGTCTTTCGGTCGGCAGATCTTATCAGCTTGTCTCGCCTTTCTACCGCTTCCGCCTCTTCTATACCGCCGCTTTTATTAAAGTCGGCTGCTCATTTGCGCGTCCCCAAAGTCTTCTTCATCCTCTTCTTCCACTCCGCCGTTGTTGGCCCCGTTCGACCGCGAAGAAAGTGCACTTGGCTCGATTTGCTTACTATGTCTTTCGCTCCTTACCTCATCTTTCTCTCTAGATCTCTACGATCTTCAGCGATTCATCGTGCGACGCAACACAGCAGAATGAGTAATTGTAGAGATCCGGTTTTTGCTCCGTTCTCTAAGAATAAAATGATGTAATATCGTTGACGAAGTGAGACATAATATTTTACACAAGTGTGTCAGGATATTCGGGAAAAGAATATGCCGGTAATCAAAGTTTTAGATTGGCACAAAAAATGATCACTGACGAAAACATTACTCTTGTGAATATCAGAAAGAGAAATAGTGTTATTATTTATGTACGATATTTCTTTGAGTATACATAGCTGTATCGAAGGTATTAGGAAATATTAATTTTAAAAATATAAGATCTAAATATCTAATATTTTCTATTTTATGTGAAACTTTATCTTGTTTTCATCTCTACCTCTCTCAGCAAACATTAATGGATAAAGTAACAAAACATGCCATTATTTTGCAGAGAAAAATTCTCAGAAAAAAATGTATAGCTTTGAAATACTTGATTTAAAAACCGTACATAAACATTATTTTGTAAAATCAATATTTGATGAATACATTATTTTGTCATAATATTAAAGAAAAAATATTAAAGAAACGTGTGAATTGCGATATATAATTTACGTAATACGGATGAGGATTACGTATTACGTAATGAGGATGAATAAAATAACTCTCAAAGGCGATTTGAAAAAAATGATTGAAAAAAAATAGGCGCACACTGACGGGGTGAAATCTTCATCGAAAGACCGACGGAGGCGTCTGTCGACAGGCAGTGGCAGTCTCCTTTCACGGAACGGGTAGGCATTCTCGTCGTCGAATCGGAGTGCAATTAATCATCCTTGCGGAAACGCGGGCGGTGTTGGTCGAAGTTTTTCGATATCCTGAAAGCTTCTTCCTCCGAGTTGAATTTCCGCGGAAAAGTTTTTGCACGAAGGTTGTGCCCTGTCTTTCCCTTGCTCCCCACGAGCTTCCAACGGCAGCCTTTCACGGCGGCGAGTCGTTCGCAGATTTCTTCTTTCGATCAAGTTATCGGGTGAAAAGTCGCTTTTAATAGAGATGGTAATTATGAGGGTATCCTGATAAAATATTTATGCCGATACTGTGAACACGCGATATAACGGCAACCAGATACTTTGGATCAATTTCGTTAGATACTTAGTCAGAGAGCAGCTTAATGAGATGTTATCTATGCGATGCGAAATTGACTTAAGTTATCAAAATAACTGTATTAAAAATACATACTGTGTCAGGTCATAGTTCATTAAATTATAAAATACATATTTGTATAAATAAACGCTGGTACGTACATAAAATTATATTTTTTGCAATGAGAAATAATATCAAAAGATTGGTAAAAGTACACAGAAAAAAATGACTATCAAATCAAGAATTCATTGTTTCATATATAAGCAAGAATATAAAATCTTCTTGGAAGAATTTGATAATTCTGATCAGATAATCTTGATCAGACATAATTTGCTTACATGAAGAAACAAAATTTCTTTATGTTAGCAAATTATGTCTCTTTGAGATTATAAATACTTCCAAGGAGATTTTATATTCTTGCTTATATATGAAACAATCAATTGTTGATTTGATACTAATTATTTTTCTGTGTAGGCATTTGCTATAATAAGATTATTAGCAAGATATAAACGTTTTTACTGTTTTTAGGAAACACAGTCTTAAAAATTCCATGTTATTTCTTGCATCCTTACAGACACTCTGAAAAAAATACATTATTCTAAAGTGATACTTACTACATACCTATGGCTCAGAAAGTGGATCGATCGGACTATTAAAATTCGTTCGCGAAAAGAACGACTGGGGCAAATGTTATTAAAGCAGTACGTGGTACAACTCGTTAAGCAAACGACCCTCTAACGCCAAATAAATTAGAGTCGTTGCGTTCGCGTTGCAGCGGGCCGTTAAAACGACCTGTTCCGTCGTACGTAAATCAAGTAATAAAAGCGTCACGACAATAGGATTAGCGGCAAATTATAAATATCCCGGCGATTTTCAGTAGGACTATAACGTTGCCGTGGCCCTTGAAGTTACACGCCCGACAATGGTATCACGCGACGCGTTTTGCCGACCAACTTGCCGTTAAAAGTTCGATGAGTCTGTTTCATCCATGCCCATCACAATAACCGATTTTTCTTTTTGGTTACAGGTAAGCTTTCTCGAAAATACGATGAGTATTGCGCGTGTTGTGTTCACACCGAAGCTACGCCCAGCTACAGCTGCACCGGCCAAGCGAGATCTCGACAAGACGGTAAAGTACGTGATCTTCTGTCCGTGATATACGCGAAAAAAAAAACGTCCGTATATATTCGCGAGCAGAGGCGCAGGCTATGTAGCCTGAACTCCTAAAATGGTTTCCGGCCGTTTAAAGTTTAAACACTTCGTAAGTCCTTTCCGCTCCTCTGTCCCCGCTTCATAATTCATGGGACGCTTCAAAACTCGCAATGTACGGCGCAAGCTAGCTGCGTCCCGGTGGTAGTTTTTGTCGCGGAATGTTCTGTTTCTTTCGCTTTTCTCGCTACGTGATGCAAGCGGCTTGCGTCCGTAAACGCCGTTAAATCTTCCTAGACATTTACCGAAATTTCCCAGGTAGTTTTACATCTTCCTGAAACATCCTATATGTTTGTTGTACTGAACCTTTCGGTGACAGGTGCGATAAATCGTTGTATCTTATTTTCTGAGCACGATTTTAATTTGCTAAAAAACATGTAAATTTACACAACTTTCAAGAAATTTTCTATGTTTCGTTATAATAATACTCATAATACTTTATATTGAACATTGAAAGACTACTAAGGTCTCAAACGTATTAGAATTATTGAGAGAATATTTTGATACAGTCGAACTTAGCTTTGACGTTTCATTCGGTTATTAAAAAAAGTATTTGGAACTAGCTATTAAAAATTACTACACGAAACAGAAGTCGGCGTACGGTATGCTCGACAAGAAATATTTCTCATTCCTCGCCATTCGCTCAAGAGGACACGACGGCTTTTCTTGCGGCGTTCTCCTCTTGTGCCAGCGACTCGCAAGCGCAGCGACTAACTAAAACGAAATACTTTAAGTCATCTCGGTGCCTGGTACCGGCCGATCGCGATAAATTACCGATTGCTTTTTGCGGGGAATTCGCTACGTCCGAGTACCTTGACTCATTGAGACCGGCGCTGGATAGCGATAAATTAGCAATTTTTTGCATCTCTACGCGAACAGCTCTCGAAACAATGAGTCGCGTTGTACCTACCGCGGTAAACGTGCCTGGTATTTCGTCGTACGACGAAAACAAATTTTCCTGTTGTGATAAAAACTTTATTTCCTTTGGTTTCGCGTATTTTACGACGTCTCTGCACCATGAATTATGAAATTGCTGAATTTATTCTTCAAATACCGCATAAGTGGGCTTTTTTTCATATTGAACGTATAAGTAAATCAGTAATTTAAGAAAGCAGATTAATCTTTTCGTATTTTGTCATTCAAGCATTTTTAGGTGCGCAGAAGATACATATACATATATTCTCTAAGATTAAGTTTTAATTTTTCCCGAGAAAAATATTTTGAAGATTAAACACAAGGTAAAAGACATAATTGAACTCGATATGATTGAATTTACAAGAGAATGGTCTTATTGCACAGTAAGTACTTTAATACAAAGAAAATATAAATAAATCTTAGCTTCTTTTTGACGGTAATGATTCTAAAGTGGTTATAAAGTCAAAAGAAAGCAGAAAATGCGGTTGTGGTAAACGCTGTTTGCACAGATTATATACGCTTCATTGAATTACGTATTACAAAAACCAGGTGTATATACACAAATGTTGTTTCTTATCAATAAAAGTGATTTCATTCATTTCGAAACAACGTAGAATCAATCAAAGCATTCGGATAAGAGTGTCAAGATTCGATTAAACAAAATCAATGGAGCTGCATGCATATTTCTCTATATTTAATTGATATGTTCCTTACTTCACGTTCCATTTGCTGAACAAATTTTTGCGTCAATTGTTAATGAATCAATCGAATATTAACAATTTTGTTCGCGAAAACGTCCGAGAGTTAATTTCGCGCGTTTGTTCAAATGCGATAACACAGCACCGTTCAATCCCGATAAGACACTATAAAGCAGCGTTCTGTACCGAGCTCGTAAAACTTTTAATCCGATGAAACTCAGTCTGTGAACCGAATTCGTCGCGCGATTTCAGCGGGGTGACGGGGGAGGGCGGGGGAGAGAGAGCGGGGATTCTACTCGGTGGGAATCATTAATCACCGGTCGTCAGTTCGAAAGTTCGTGCAACTGCGCGAGCAGGTGCACAGGCCGCCGCAGGTGCGCCTTACCCTCGCGACGCACTGGATTTCTTCCCGTCTGGGACAGCAGTGAGTGCATTAATCGTACTCGCGCCCGTCACTCTGCTCTCATAATCTACTAGAAACCGGCGTGTCGCCGTAGGACCTAGCCTCCTCCCCACGATGAGGAAACAAGTTTAAAGCTCGATATTAATAGCGGATTACGTGCAGGTACTCAATTTCCGGCCGGACACCCGCGTTGCACCCGAAAAGTTTCGGGAACACGAACCGAATATTAATGAACACGAATGCCGCCGGTGTGCTTCTTAACCGACCGGTGCTCTCACATTTCTAATGCGATGTAATTCAATTATCTCCCGCTTTAGTCAAGGACTTAGGACCATCTTGTCCGAAGCGTACATAAGAGCGCCGTGCCGCGCAGAAGAAGTCGTCAGATACAAATTTAAAATATCTGTGAAAGTTGGCATATATTTGAAACAAGGTTTTTTTTTATTAAATTAAAAATCTATACGTTTAATATACTTTTTATTGCAATTCCATTGGCTTGATTTTTGAATTAATATAAATTATATTATTAAAATTTTTGTCTAAAAAACGGTTCTGGTATTGACACGCGTTATTATCACATGAATTCATATACTTTATACAACATTTAATATTGTCAATTAGCAATGGTAAATCTTCTCTATTTTATTTCTGTGCTTTTTATTTTATTCGTTTGTGTTTGAAAATTTTATTAAATATTTTTATTGAACATTAAATTATATGAACTCTTACGTAAATTATTTTCGTTATAAACTATATGGCTGTATATTTTTTCATTAAAGCGAGATATAATAGCGTTTTTATTACACTGCATATTTATACAACTGAACCATCATTGTTTTTAATTCTTTTTAATGCTTTTATTAACATTAGAATTTATATTATTATATTATATTAATAATTTAATATTATTATAAGTTTACTTATGTCACATTTTTAACACTTGCATTATTATTAAAATTCAATAAACAAAAAACAAAATGAAAAAAATATACATATATTGCATCATTCGCTAGAAATGAGATATAGAAATACCTGCAAATGAAAAACAGATTGTTCATTATCTTCGCTATTTTCCACAATTGTTACATCGCACGTATCGATGCCGTTCAATCGACCAAGCAATCGTTCAAATCGATTGTTTCACGCCAAAGCGTACACGCGATCAAACGAGTCCGATTGACAGCGGACAGAAATTGTTTGACGAACGGTCGATTACATCTGAATCGGCATGGTACGTTCGACGTTGACGTACTCATGCGTGCTGACAATCATTATTGCGCTCGACAAGCGATGTACACAATTAAATGATCTGCTCACGTATTTCTCAGCATATCATACTTTTGTATTATACAATTTTCTTTGAGTTTTTGAAATATGAAAATCGTATTTATATCTAAATTTTATCTTATATGGCAGGCATTATCTTTATTAAAATTTTGATGCTGTTGGATTCTATCCAGTTAGAGATAAACGAAATCGAAAGATGTAGGGAATCGGTTTAAAGGCAAGCGTTTAAATTCATTTCCGTTCGCGACAAATATCGATCTCGTTGAAGATTTAAGCACTGCTCGTCAATCGTGTCACACGTGTATTAACGTCTCAGGAATTAACGTCCGATTACTGCACGTATTACGCTCAGATAACTCCTGACCTAATAATGCGACCTTCGTGCATTCTGAGCGCGTCGCTCTTACGACAGAATTGCATTTGCAAATCGCCAAAGTGAGTACGGTTATTGTCGCACGTCGATGTACGAGATCCAAATCTCCGTCTACTATTAATCGTGCCACGGTCGTATGTACGCAATGGCTAAAAGTTTCCAGTCGATTTGCTTGAATGACGAAAGATGAATCGTGCATCAACTATCTGGAAGTAATTGTTACTCCATTAATGATATAGTATATATAATTTTTGTTTAAATTAAATGTTTTTTATAAAACTACCAATCGTGAAGATAAAGTTAAAAGATTTAAAAGAAAAGGACTTTATATTAAACCTTATAAGTTATAATGTTGTTTAACGCTGGTAACATATAGTTACAGCATAGAAAACGACAGTTGATTATTAGTATATCGTTAGATATTGTTATCTGCTACGTTTCTCGCCGGTTGACGATCGCGATTTCGCGCTATTATGCCTACATCGTCGTATTTTGAATTGTCCGTGGCGTTATGCGTTAGGATGACTCGGGTGTTAGCTGCCTATAGCGATTAGATTTTACGTTACGGCATCGTTACAGGGTTATATTGGTGTCGACTGCGTTTCCCGCGTAGTCAACGTGAGTTGGCGCGATCGTGGAGTAATGAAGTACCGTATTATACCGCTAGACTGAACTTCAGCCCGTCATCCCGTAACCTCGTTTCTAATAAGCGGCGAGTATTTATCAAATTAGCGTCACAGGTAACTTCGATAACTGCCTCAATACAAAGCACGATATTGCTGCGACAATGAGTCACCCGAACTCTAGTCAAAGACCTATTATATCTAACGCAAACTTATGCAATGCAAGTAATCACTTTGTCTGCTTTGTCAATAATACTGACATTGCTTAGATATAGAACAGTATCTATCACGAGTTTACATTGTAATTAATATGAAAACATTAGTCATAAAGAAGATAGAATTTGTCTAATTTTCTGAGTCATAGTTAAAAGATTTCGAATCAACAGGGTTATCATTCTCTTTGTGAACGAAAAAATATGAATCATTAAAGAAGTTATTCGGGAAAAAAATTGTTATATATAATTATATATAAAAAATTTTTTGAAGATTGATTATAAATATATCAATATGATATTAATGTAGGATATAATAAATGTAGGATATATATTAATAATTGCAAATATTTTGAACACTTTTTTTTTTAATGTTAATGAAAAGATGTGTTTGTCAAAGGCATCTTACATCCATACATTTTTCTTTCATTTATTTTAATTTCTTTATAAAGTATGATATTTATATAATGTCTCATGGGGTCTATATGTAAATCCGTCCTGATTGCCGTATTAAGATAGACTGCATTATGTTTTCTCTTAAATTATATAGCATCGGTCTGTGTGTAGAACCTTGATTCCCAGTCTTGCATTGTTCGTAGTTGAGTCACGTAATAATATAACGGATCGTCCGGTCTTGAAAAATGCAACGCGCATTTGGCGGTGCCTTTTACGAAAGAATTTGCGGATATAGCGAGTGCATCAGCGTATCAAATATACAAGGTGCTCCTGAACTATGCCGCGGTACCCCGTATAACGAGACGGCGGTAGCCTTTATAAAATTCTGAGAGGAGCATTTGTAACTGTGCGATTCCGGCGTCTCGAGATTTCCACGTCGGAACGCTTGAGTACTTCAGCAAATATCAAGAAGAAAATTGCTCACGCAGACTTTTACTTTGGCGTATATGCTATTAAAGTGTAATAAACTGCGAAAGCAGATCTACGCGTGGTTAAAAAAATTTTCAGCAGACACTAGTATGTGGTTTTTTATGTAATTTATTTGCATTTTTCGAGAGTTTGTCGGTCATAACTTCAAATACTTTTCTTCCTCTCTGTTTTTATTAATAATAAGCATATTCATTGAATGAATTTTTACAATTTCTTCATTTATTGTTACTTTTGTAAGATCTTGTAATATATTTTTCTCAAATTAGACACGATAAATATCATACATTTGCTTTGCCCTATGAATTATTTACGTAACTTGTAATTATAAAATCCATATCTTTTTTTAAACCAAAATTTGATTGCATCATGCTTTTTAAAAATTTATTTTTGACATTACTTTTCTTTCAGAATAATTAACTCCAATTTAAAATTCTGCTGAAGTAAAAGTCTCCTGAAAATAGCACAAAAAAAAACAATAATTTGCAGTATTACTAAATTCATAATAATCTTTATAGTTTCTCTCAAAATTCATGTCTTATGTCTTAAGTACTGCATTTCTTTGTTTAAATTAATATTTAATAATTTTAAATTTTGATATTTTTATGAAAGGGAAATTTATTTATTATTATTAATTCTACAACAAAAATTAAGATAAAAGAAAAGCATAAAAATCCTGTATATTATTAATATATTATTTGTTGCAAATCACAATTAAATTAATTAAATGGATAATTTTATATAAACGTGACGATATTTTTTATTACAAATATTTAGATATTTGTATAATAATTTTATTGGCTTATTGCTAAAATATACATAATGCAGTCTAAATTTTACATACATGGTAAAAATTGCAAAGAGAATTGATAAAAGATCGTATTAAAAATGATCAGATCAATAAAAGTATTAATCATAAGGACATGAAAATATTGTCAAACGCAATTTTTACAATTGCGTGCGTCTCATTATGTTTTAATCCTATCGGACTATAAGAGTTACGAATGACGAGCTTAAATTACGCGGAAGGGCAGTTAGTAAGTACTACGGTTACTGCGTACGTAGCAGGGTCATCGATCACCACGTCCAGGGTCCTGCGTTCTTTATTCGCAGAATAAATGAGATTCATTATGACTCCACGTGTGTGCTCCAGTCCATAAAAAAAGACTGGCATTTTATTTATTAATACCGCGGTCAGGACGTCGCCAGGAGAGAAAATACGTGATTTTTATCCGGCCCTCATTTTCGATGCTTCCAAGTCACCGTTTGTCCCGTAATGAACCTACTATCGTTCTCTGAGATCTGTAATAGCCTACAAAACATCTAGATTGCATCATTTTTCGCTGTCTTTTTATGCGTATTTTTATGGAGACTCGCTATTAAATCATTGTTATTAATGCGACGTATTATTACGGGCAGAGAGAAATTAATTCTTTGCTTTGTGCTGATTTTGATGAACTTTGAGAGATACTATAAAGATTATTATGAATTTAGTAATACTAAATGCTGTGTCAATCTAAATCGCAACTGAGGACGTAAATTAACCTCGTATTAAGACTCGATTTTTTTTCGGATATATCAACATATATTAAATTTCGATGAAATGTTCTGAGCCGAAATTTCTGCATGACGAAGTATGTTAAATCGAGAGAAATATGTAGCGTGAAACTTCTCTCTTTTTTTTTCTAGTTTTACATAATAGATAGGGACGGCGCGTGATGGCGCTTTTTTGCACGTTCTTATTTTACATTATCGGTATGTCGATCGTTAAGTATGCCCGGGATAAAATTTAATCAATTACACGAAAGTGAAGCGAAAAGAGAAACATTAAAACACAGATGGTAATTCCACCTACACTGTGCTCCTTTAATTTAACGAACATTCCTCGAGACAATTAGGAACTTTCGTTCTAAAACTTAGTTTTGACGCATGATGAATTAATCGGATTTTACTCATTACCACGTTCTTAGGAGTAATCACCGTGTCTACCATTTCTCAAAGTTTTTAATTATCCTTACGAAGGGGTAACGTGGGAGGAGAATATGCGCATACCTATGTATCCTACAACGTAAATATAGGACGAATTATTTTGATATATGTGGCACAAAGTGCATTAACTTTTTACCGGTTGCGCACATTCTCTGCGATATTTTTAAGAAAATAAATGAAAGATCGGTCAATGTTGATCCCTCTTAAATTTGCGTAATGTTACTTTCGTTCTTGTGTCAGAATAAGCGTAGTGTTTTCAATATTTGTATTAATATCATTTATTGATGTGTATTAAAATTATAATTCTTAAAAAAGTAAATCAATATAAATTCTCGTTCAATAACTTTCTTTCAATAAGTTTTCTAATACAGTGATTGCGTTTTTGTGCACTATAATTGTTGCATATAAATTAATTTCGTTAATTTCTCTGCAATCACTTAAATGTCGTTTATTATTACATATTCGAATAGAAAACAAGAATTTTCTTCAATAGGAATTTTATTTCGTTTTATTGTACGCTCGAAACATTTTATTTCTGTATTTCACAAATCCTCGAGGTACAATTTATCGCTAGATCGCATAGATGGATATCTCTGAGATTAAGTGACTATTCCACTATTCGCTCGTTTATTTTTTTCTTGAGAAATATATAGAAATCTTGAAGGAACAGGATCCATTGAAGAAAGAACCGGATCTGTGTATGTGTGTGTGTGTGTATATGTGCCATTTCAAAAAAACTGCTCAGCCAGTTTCCTTCCTTGCAATCGTGCCTGGCGCATCGGTAATGGAAGCATCGTTTTTCGGATTCTTCCGACGAGAGGGTCGAAATTGTCATCGAAAATCAAGCGTTGAATCCTTTCTACATAGGAGAAGAATACTGAAGCGGAAAAGGGGGGAGGGAGAACGAGGGATAGAATCGTTTTACGCGCTATGGCGAAAGGAATAAGAATTTTTGCGTGGCGAAGAAACGGAATTGAAATGCGACGCGCGGACGCAAACGGCTCGAGAGCGACGCCCGCTCGACGGAAACCCCACGGAATCTCGAAACGGCTGAAATATCGACACATCCGATACAGGCCGCGGATATATTTACCCGGTGCCCGGGTTACCGGTGCGCGCACTTTTTTTTACGATCGGTCGGTCCCCTGAATTTTTTATAGCTCTGGCATTTACATATCGGAATATCCCGCGAGCACTAGGTCGGATTGGACTGAAATAACTCTCGCTCGCGCGCCTAAATTCCAAGTCCAGCGCAAGCTGTTACGATTACAAATACATTATGCGGATCTGTAATTGCTTCTTTTTAAGCGGTCGCGTTTTATTCCATTCGTCAAGTTGGTTTTTTAGTTTGATACATCTGAATGGCAGTAGATTAAAGAACATTTTTTTTAACAGCTAAATATATATATAGGTTGGTCAACATCTCAACAGCGTGAGAAATTCTGACTTGGTTTGAAAATTATGCATATTGTTTTTTTTTTATTTTCTTTATTGCACTTAGAACTTTTATCATCTTCGGATCTTTACTCGTGTAACTTTTTCAAAATGTTAGCGAAACTTGCGATGTTTCAAAGACGCGCGATTACGTGCCGCTTTTTCACGATAGAACGTAACTGATTTCCATGTTTAGCATGGAAGAAAGATCACCGTAGACCCAGCGTGCATCTTCTTTTGTACTTTGACCGAAGAAGAAGTTTTCTCGAAGGCGCGAGCGCAACGGGCGGCTATTTTCCGTGAAAATTGCAGTCCCTAACCTTGTACATGCATATTTCATTCAGAACGGCGTAAGCCGCAGGCCAAGGGAGACATTTCTTCGCTTCTTCTCTTATATAGCTCTGGCTAAGTCGCTCAAACTTACCCGAACTTTGTCCGATTTAACCCTTCGAATCCAGCTCTTTTGCACGCTTTTGTTTCTCTTTACAATTGATAGCTAGTTGATAGTTTAGCTTTTGAACGTCTATGGCAGGAATTTCTACATTTATCACATTATTTATAAATGACAAATTTTTCAATCGGAAAAATGTTTCAACATTGAATATTATTTAATTAATAATACATACAAGATAATTTTATTTTTGTAATAACGTATTTGGTAACAAAAGCATAGGCTTTTCTTTTCTTCATCATCTCGAATATATATTCGTAAAAAATATCCATTAGGAGTAAACGTTTCTTGAAACAGCTTGGAACGCTTCAACTTATTCTCATTTTACTGTATTACGCGGAAACTCACATTTATTTTCGAACTTCTAAGACACTCTGTTCGCGTAATGGCTAGTATTCCATATAGGTAATGCACGCCCTTTAACTATTTTTATCTCTTTTAAAATCCATTTATTTATTAGCTCACTTACAGAGCTTTAACTTTTGCTCTCATGCATATATTCTATGTGTGCTCGAAGTAACGTACCGTTGGGTGTCGCGCACATGATTCATACCGGCGTACGAAGTTGCCGGTCGTAAGTGTGTCTGCTTTTACGGGGACTCTATGGGGATCCACCCACTTTGGACGGCAGAGAATTTGTGAGAAATTGCCAGAAATTCATTACCTCTCCGTGATTGCGTTCCCTCGCGACCGATCTCTTGCAGGTCCGCGCGTCGCGTTGGCGCACGGCAACGGCCAATCAAAATTCGTACGTGCCAGTTGAGAATCGTGAGTTGATGCTCGCTCTTTCGCGTATTTTTTTTTTTGCCAGGAATAAAGTTTCTAGTCACGAGTCTCCCTTTTTTGCGACAGCACGTTTAGAAAGCTGCGTTATTGCGCGTGGTGGATTTGAAAAAAAAAAAAAGTACTTTCCATCGGATGCGCGTGTACTTGCAGTTCATCAAAATACATGAAGCACACGCTGAATCATTCTCCTCTCGACGAACATTCTCGCTATAATTAAGCAAATTACATCGCGGAAATAACGCGACATAAAAATAACGGTTAATAATATATGTATAAAAGAAAACGACGTCCTCAATTTCAATCCGAATCTTCTTACTCTCATTCCCTCTATCAATTGTGCCACCGCAGGGTCATTAATTTTAGTTATGTATGTCCAAGTTGACCAGTTTGCAGAAAGGCTTGTACTCTCGAATATTCGGTCACGACATTGTCAGGCAGCTTTGTCCTCTGTTCCGGAATTATACTGTGATGCGAAGTCGCATTTAATTGCCTTGTCCACCGACGTCTCGGCCTACGTTAGTAACGTTGTTACCGAACAAGCGATTAGCAGGCTCGTCGTGGTTCATGCGCACGGACGTCCCGTTATAGTTTGCTCGCGATGGGTCACTCAGTAGTAGATTTCCGCGATGACTCGTAAGCTACACACGACTGGCATATCTTTGTAAAATTCGTTGAAGGAATACATAAGCGATATTTTCGCTCATGAATAAAAGTGATTTGGCGTGATGGCTTGTATGTGAATAATTTTGGACACGAACAAAAATTTTTGCTCGGACATTATTTTTCCTTACATTATTATTTTCGATATTAAATATCTCGGGAATTAATTGTGAAATTAAGATGACGATAAAATAAAGTTTGCATGATATTAAATGCAGAAATTCGTGTAACTTATCCATCTTTCCTATTTGCGCGTATCTTTTTTACTCGCCACACAATTTTTAATGTAATATATTATAACTTATATAATTTTACTTTTGTTGAAACTTTGTTTGAAAATGAAAAAAAAATTTCTTCAATATGGCTCTGGATGTTATATAAACTTATAAACCTTTTGAAACGTCCTAAATAATTATTTCGTATTGCAACTGTTCCGGCATCTGTCCGTCGATTTCAGCGACAATGTTATACGTTTACGTAAAGAATATCTGCTAACGGACGTTACATAAGGCGCGATGAAATTCTTAGAATTTGAAGTGCTCAGCGGGAAGAATATTGTGCCGCTTGGAAACCTTTTATAACGGTGAAAATTGATAAAAAACAACGGCATTTTTACTGACGGCGGGAAGGAAAATGTGTATCTTAGGAGTCTTTTTCTTTTGCCTTTGAGCTACGTCGCAAAGGGTAACCGCATCGATCGAGAGGAAGTGCGAGCGCAGTTACAGAAATTTCAGCACGCAAAGGTTGATCGACCTGTGGTTCCGCCTTACGTGACGCGTTTCGCCGCGAGCGCGACCTCAAAACAAAAAGAGGTGAAACGAAAAAAAAAAAGAAGAGAGAAATACGCGTAACGTTTTCTTTCTGTGCGGAGACAAAAGCTCCGTTTCCTCTCTAGACTCCGACGAACCGCCCGGGGGCTTCCAGCGAACCGCGTCAAGAGAAGCTACTGCTCTTCTCAACGCAACGTGGAAACTGTCGTCAAAGCTTCCTTACGCGACTAGGAGAGAACAAAATTGTTAACGATGCTCTAGAACGTCTGGGCAATTCATTATCAGGGAACATTTTAGATTACGAGTCGCGCATAATTCATAAATTTATGCAAAATAACAAAGCTGATTAAAAAGATGTTATAGATGTGTTCACAGGTACACCAAGTGCGATAAGCACAATGTAACGTATGGTATATAAATTATCGTGGTGATTCTATAGATAATCGTAAATATAATTCACGTAGATATAGAAATACGCAATTTAAATCGAAATAATTACGTCGAACGCAATTATACAGGCATAATTGTGCTGCATAACGGTATAATTATGCCGCGTGGGTGTACATAATTGAATTCTGATTTCCGTTCGCTGTATATTTTGTAACGAAGGAATTATCTTGCCCCGCCGCCGGTAATCCATTTTGGGAAATGTCCCGCAATTAGAGCCGATGCCAAGTGGCGGAAAGTAAATCACGTCACGGGACGAAGTCCGAAGTTTCGTCGCACGCGATGAAACGCGGTTCGACCGCGATCTTTGATAACGAGAGAGTAGCTCTTTCTGTTTTTTTTCCCTTTTTTTTTACGTGCTCTTGGAGTACATCGTTACGACGGCGGTGAGCAGAGGCTAACGGAAAAACGTTTTAATTTACCTGTGGTCGACGGCGCGGCGGGGGTGACGACAAAAAAAAACATCGGTGTGGTTTAATCAACGTAAATACCATCGACGGCGAGCGGGGATGAAGGTTAGTTTGCTCCGGGTTGAAAAATGGCCAACGGCCGCCTCTTCCGTGGGACGCACTCGCGGAAAATCGAAGGAATGACACCTCGTACAACTTTTTATCGTTTCGAATAGATTAGCCCCGTCGCCGTCTCGATTTTCCGGCTATTATATCAGAGTTTTTTTTTAATTACTATTACGGTGGAGCGGCCGCTATTATCGCGCGTACAACTTCGTGGTTTTTTTCACGCTGTCGGAAGATACTTTGCATCGTGATTTAGTCGCGTGTGCGCCGGGAAATAAACAAGTAGTTAAAGAGTTTAACAATCTACGGTCTCGTAATCCCTTACATTTCCTTTTCTTCTCTTCTAGTGCGAGTTATGTGAAACGTGTGTTTTATTTTGTTACTTTGCATTCAGGCGATTCAAGTGTTTCCACTTCCTCCGAAGTATCCCATGTTGAGTTACGAACATGCTCGTTCACGACGTAGTTACGTGTGTATATTGTACCATTAATATTGTGAGATATTCTCTTGCGTGGGCGGACAGTACGGCGCGATTACCTTGTACAAGACATCGTCGAAAATTAAATATTCGAAGTGAAACTCTTATTTTTTAACTGGGCATGCAATAACGTCGGTTTGTACGTAGCAATAAATGGTACGTTGAATTTTCGTTCCAATAATCTTAGGTAAAGGAATTTTTAAATTATTTGATGATTTATTCGTAAAACGTTGGATATAATTGCAATCAGTAATATAATTCGCAATATAAATAAAGTTTTGTTTTTATAAAATATCATACAAATTTATTTTTTATATGAAAATTAACCAACTTTATCATGTGTGAATATTTTATTTAAAATAAAATTCTGAAAACGTGAAATTTTGTAATATTAAATTAAAGGTCTTTGATAAAATTTCCTAGGGAAGATTTCTGCTAATCGTAATCGAAAACGCTAAGGCATTTACAAAACGAAAAATTAGTTCTATTTTTTAGTAAAATTACTATTTAAACGATCATTGTTCCATAAATTTTAATTCTGTTCATATAATTACTTGGCGAATGAGAAATGCAACTTTTTCGTGTTTTTTTTTTTTTTTACTTTTTTGAGTGTACTCAGTGTCGACGCAAGTCAACATAATGATTACTGTGTACGCCACTTCCGGAAGTAGGGGAGAACAAGCAATGACCTTAACAATCAACGTGGTCAAGCTCGCTTCCTCGATGATCACCGTCGGACTGATAAACTTCGGAATCGTTGAAAAGATTCTCTCGATTCCTCGAAAAGATAAAGAATTCTTATTGATTTATCAATATCGGAGTGTGCCTGACATTCGTTATCCGGTAATTGATAAGGCCACATCTGTAACTGATCGTTACGCTTAAGTCCGGATACAGAAGCGGCTGGTTAAGCAAGAGTTACATTATATACGAGAAAGGTCGTTGACCGCGCGCGGTCACGTCAAGATACGCAAATAACGCGTATGCAGTTAAATTATAGTTATTCCAGATCGCGTAGAAGAAAATTGAAGAAAGAATATCTTCTGGCTTATCCCACTAATTACAGCAACGCAGCCGGGATGATGTAATAAGAAAGTTGGAAATGGACTGTGCAGCTGGTCTTGATGAGAGAAAGCTTCTGCCGACCGGTAGTCTAGCAAACACGCTAGAACATCTTAATGAGTAAATAAATTATTCGCAGCGCGATACAAACAGTAGTTGCCATACGAAATTTCAGAAGAAGGCAGGCAAGTAACGGGCACGAATCGTTACTTGGAAAAGAATGCGCCGATCGATATTACTTCATTTTGCTGAGAATACATCGAACTGCATTTAGCCGTTCGTTTTAACGCTGCTCTTATGGAAGTAATATTGAGCATGGAATTATCGATAATTGATTCTAAGATTAATCCTCAACTTTCTGAGAAAAACAAGAATTTAAGAAAATTGTTTAATTCAGCGTAAAATTAAATTTGCACTGCTATTCTCAACTATCTTTCTTGTCTCTAAAGGTAGATATATACTGTATTTTTGCAACGTTAATAAAAAAATATAAAAATAACTCGTCATTAGAAATGGCATTGTTTTATTCATACGTGAATAATTTATATATAAGTTAAAATTTTGCCAAAATTATTAACTCGAGGATAAAAAGTAAACGATCTTATTTTCAATATTTTCGCCATTTCGATATTGAAACGTTACGCCGATCGAAACAGTTTTTCTCGGGGACGTTTGAAAAGAAATGAAAGCAAGAGATGATCGGTTAATGGGAAATTCTGGGCACAACTGGCTTTTGTGGCGTCGCACAAGCATACAATACCGGCGGGCGATTAGCCGGTCTTATCTTGCACTCGAGAGTGCTCCAAACTACCAACGTGAAAATGCGGTCGGCTCGCTACGACGGTGTTCTCCGGGGACGTATTTTCCGTTCGCGAAAGCCACGGGAAGAGTGCGGAAAATGAGAGGCGGTGGCAGAAGCGACGAAGATACGGCGGAAACTGTAACGGGTGGAACGGGACACTCGCGGGAAGTAAGACGAATAGAGTCGTGTTTCACGACAGAAAGGATCGGAGCGAGAGAGCGAGCGAAGAGGGATACGCGAGGAAAGGGATCGACGACGCGGACGAGGGGCAGAAGGTGGGAGAAAACGACGTGCATTAACGATATGATGGACGGCGGACGCGGACTCTGTCTACGATACCTTCATCGTAATGCGCGAAAGCGAGAAGGAGCACGAGGGGGAACGCGCGTATCCATTCGACGCCCACGCGAGTTGCTTTCAAGGAACGATACCACTCCGAAATAAGTTGAGATAAAGTATGCGCGAAAATTTGACGGTGGTCGAAGCGGCGAAGCGCGGAGGCTTGATCTCCGAGCTGGATTTAATCCGTTATATTAAAGAGAACACAGTTTTTAGGTTTCAAAATTTAATTTGTGCCCGTTAAAATGCGCCGCGCGATCATTGACGCGCATTCAATTTCCTGGCTCGGTCGATTGATTAGAAATTAATAATTCACCCGGAATGAACGTCTCTTTTTTTTTCTTTTTGATCGGGAGCGCGTACGTTTCCGTGTAGAGCAGAACGAAAAGCAGAGAGGGATAGCTCGATAAAGGGTCACAAATGTGCGGCTTTATTACATAACCGTAACAGGTTGCCGGTTATTGTAAGGCAAAACAGAGATGTTGGGCGATGACGAGAGGGGCACGGAGAGTACCGTGCCACTCAGCGATATTGCGGAATTACGTATATGTACGTACGTCGGAACGCAAACAGTGCCTGCACTCAATCCCGAGTGCACGACCCGGCATGGTTTTGAAGCCACCGATCCGGCTTCGATATCGCCGATGATTACTATCGCTGATACCGCACCCGTGTCTCGCTGTTACGTCACGATCGGTTTATATCGGCCGAGAATACGCCGTTGTTCTCCGGCGTTTCGCCAGTGCAAAGGGATTGTCCCCGTGTTTGCAGATTGGCGTGAATTCGCGTCCAGGAGATCGATAATACATTGTAGCCTATTTTTTTACACGCTGATGCAATCATAATTGCCTCGATGTAAATGTAAATTACACGTAAATCTCGGTTGCCGTTAGCAATCGCCAAATATATTCGACTCTCGCTAAATTATTTAATTGTTTAGTAACTAATGTTTTATACACGTTTTTATGTAATACACACACATCTTAACATTATTTTGATAATAATTTAAGTAAATTCTCGCTCTCTTAATTTCTCATATTATTAATAATAATATTTTAAATTATACTTTATTTTATTTTATTGATAATAATACTTAAAATTATACTTTAACTATTGTTTTTTCTATCACCGATATAAAAATGTAATACACTTTTTGCGTCTAACAGTACGGCATATATTCGTATATTATTTTAAACTATAACAGTGTCGAAGATTGTTCGTATATATAAATCGGTGCGTGACTCGTTAAATATAAAAGCGATTATGAGACATGGCTCGAAGTAGTTTAATCTAGCGTGACAGTCGGACCGAACACGTCGGTATCTCGCGAACAATTCGTCGTCTCTTACTCGTTGAAATTATTTTCTCAGACTGCAACTCAATTCCGTATGCAGAACACGGCGGCGATGCAATAGAGGACAACGTCGCGTTTTATTATCCGCGACAATAATACAAGCGTGGCGGTAACTCTTTCGCAATTACGATTCGTAACAGGTAGACACATGGTCCCACTTAAGAATATGGCACTCCGTTCAACGGGCATAGCGTTTTAGAAACTTCTCTTAACGGACTTCCGGTAGTAATCCTAGCGGTATCGTTATGTTCATCGTTCACACGAGGGTTTCGTTGAAACGTGAAACGGGTGAAGCACGAATGAATGTCATTACAGAATAAAAAAAAACCGGCAAATGTAGTGACTGCTCGTTAGCAATTGATATCGAAAATAAAATTTGCAATATAGCCTCGCGAAAAAAAATGACTTTAATAAGTCGAGTCAATGTGTGAGTAAAATGTATTTTTTTAAATGGGGGAGAGGATTAAATTGTTTTTGTTATTTGTGACGTTTTATAAAAATTAAATTCTTCTTTCCATCGTGATATATTTCTCCAAAAACTGCGATTCCATTACATGCTGCATATAATGGAAAGCTTTAAATTAAAATCGTTCGATATCCAGTCACTTCGATCCTGTGTACAAGCAAGTGTTGTTCTCAAAGAATAACGAGATTGCACCCGAGTATTTGCGCTTTTCTTAAAAGTGAATGCATATGGTAACACGACGAAAAATGCCTTTGAAAATACTAAATGCCTTTTATCGAATGCAATCAGCTTGCCCGCCTTTCATTGTCGGATGAAATGTATGTGTGTGTATGTGTATGTGGGCGCGATTTTAATCAAATTTCATTCACAAAGTGTTTTTGATAAAATCACCCGACATTCCCCGGGCAACGACGGTTCGCGCTTACCGCACGGCCGACGTCTGTTATCGATTATGCGGGCAAACTTATTAGACAGCGATTAGCCGTTATTCGCACGCAACACGCTGACCCTGTTTCCCCCGGTGGTGAATCCGCATGTGCACACATGATCAGCCGCAAACCGGCGGCGGCATATCCCTTGTCGCAAACGTCGCCTCCCCTCGGATCCGGCTCTACCCCTTCGCCAGGATACATATGTTGAATACATACGCACGCGTGCGTGACCGCCGTTGCGTGTACTTTGGATTATCCAATGGGATTGCGAACGCGAAATGCGTTTGAAGCAGCTTGACATATATTTGGCGTACGCGAGAGTAATTCATACTGTGCTGCGACTACGTTCATAAAATGGTTGTAATTATCGTGTATGCTATTACGTATAAACTACATATAAAATGACTGAGATAAAGGGGACGAAGGGAATGAATATAAATTGTAGAGACAGGAGAAAAAGTTTTCATATTCATATTTTTGACATCTCTTGATATTTCTTCTTCATCAGCAATAATCAGATTATAATTTAGACAGACAATGGAATATATATGTAATGAAAGAGAAACACGTCGCGCACAGAGATCTGTTTCATAAAATATTTAATATAATTAGAAAATAATTACCAAGTTCGTGACTGTATAACTTTGTACTCTCGTCTAGAGATATACAAACTATTCGAATACGTATCGAATTAGGTAAAATTATTCGATTCAGATTTTAATTTCTATGATCCGAGCTATTCGAAAATTTCTAAGAGCTTTAAATATAAATTATATATATTGACAATCTTATAAAATCATATTTAAAATGATTATATAT
>QKQZ01012483.1:0-35643 GCA_003595255.1 Solenopsis fugax | reverse complement strand
TTATTATAATTATTATAATTATTATAAATATATAATAACATAATATAATGTATTATTAATAATAAATTATTAATAGATAAAAAATTAATTAATTACAAAAAAATTAATAGTAAATGATAAATAATAATAAACAGATTTCTTGCAAATTTCGCAAATATAAAAGTGTATATTTATTTGTACGTTTTTGTGAATGTAAATTATTTTTTTTTAACAGAAAGTTTAAATACTTTTTGTTTCAGATAGAATTAAGATTTTAAAAATATAAATATTTTTAATTTAATATTCCAAAATTAATACCTTTGAGATTATACTGTTTTAATATCGATACCTCCGCAGAATCTCTTGGCAGGCATAGCTTAGAGCGAAAACAATTTAGCAAAGCACGTAATTCACACTGTCGCATCAAAAAATTGAGATATTTTAAGCACAGAGTCATGTAAGTCAAGGCGAGAAATAGAGCTTCCGTTAAATCCTCCACGTTATTTCTCGAACGTACGAGCTCTATTATTTCAGATATTGTAAAGTGATAGATTAAAGCAACGATTATACACCTATCAAAATTATGTGTGTCAAAGGGAAAAAGAATATACATTACAAATATAGTTTCCAAAAATGTTTACTTATTTAATATGCAATATTTATAAATTTCAATTTTATTACATTAACGATAAAATATTTTTTATATAATTACTGGAGCCTCTTATTTTTTTCTTGTATCTTTTATAATTATTCTATCTGTAGCAGAAAGTGACGAAACGTACTATTAAGTTGCCATCCTCACGTTCTTTCCATATAGGTACCGCAGAAACGAAAAACATAAAAGGTCACCGGCAATAAATCCATATTTTTGTTGTTGTTTCTAACATAACGGCAAATCTTCCTCCAAGAATAGCTAAATAGAGAATGAAGCTTGTCATCAGTTCAGAATTATGAGATGTCCTGGACTGCAATATTCCTGCATTAATAACGACGTATAGGTACACGATATTGTTAGGGCGCATTATTTTTTAATATTTCATTGAAACGAAACATCCGCACTTTTCCCATTGCTGATTCTAACTATTATATATATTCTCCATTTTATGGCGAAATATCCAAAGAATTATTAAAATCATTATCAAAGAATTGTTAAATTCATGATTTCAAATCGCAAAAATTATACTAGAAAAAATAAAGATTATTAATATCCCAAGCAGAACAACGAGTCACAATAATGTCAAAAATGGAGGGTTGGGTACANTTAATAAATTTTTTTAACTAAATTAAGTTAAAGTTGATGGCACATAAAATTAATTTAGTTACGTTAAAAGTTATATGAATAAAAAATTAACTCAGTTAAAGTTATATTAAGATTAAATTAACTTAAGTTAAAATAAAAGTTAATTTTGAAAATTATTATTTAAATAAAATTAGAATACCGTAATATTTTAAAATTGCATTATTCTAAATAACAAAACAATTATAGTGTAAATTATCAAATAAATTTTTTGTTTTATTTATAATTTAAATTTATATGAAATAAAAAAGAAATATTGTTTTTTACACAGACATGTATTCTTTTACAATTTTTACATTTTTTGATTAAATTATTAAAAATATGATCAAACTAATAATATATAACAAGGACTCTCGAAATTTAAAACAACAAACAATTGAAAATAGGCCACTGAGAGTCAGCGCGGATATAGGTGTGCAATAAAATTAAGAACTGTAACAATTTTATTGCGCACATATATCCGCGCTGACTCTCAGTAACCTGTTTTTAATTGTTTGTTGTTTTAAAAATATGATCTTACGTATAATGTAAAATATAATCTTTATACATATGATATATCGCTAAAATATAATTCTATTAAAAAAATTTATCATTATTAAAGTAATTATTAAGTTTTAATAAAAGCGTCATTTTAAAATGACGATCGGTTAACTTTCCTCGTAAGTCATGAAATAGTACCTGCACTAAACATTCGTTCTACATGTGCTGAGAACGGTACCGATGTATTATACTTTATAAAAGCTCGTTTTAGTGCAAATGGATAATCTTTTACATCATCATATTTACTGCTGTAAAGATAATTTTCAATAATCGAGGATATATTTTGTTAGATTGTGCTGTGTTTGTTTTCCTTCTTTAAAAAAAATTAACGTAGAAAATAGTTAATAAGTTAATGTTTAAAAATAACTAGTTGAAGTTAAAAATTAACGCATTTAAAATTAACTAAATTAAGTTAAAAGTTATTAACTTTTTAACTTTTTGTTTAACTTTTAACTTTTTAACTAGTTATACTACCCAAGCCTGCAAAAATGACATCAAAGTGAATCGTGATTGATCGAAAAGTTTTAATAATCATTTTGCAGTCACTTTGACATCATTTTGACGTCGTGATGACTCCCTGTTCTGCTTGGGATATGTCTAATTTAATAAAATAAAAATATATATTATTAGAAATTAAAAAACCAAGTATAATTTTATTTCTAATAAAATCTAAACCTGATGATTCATCAATTATTATACATAAGTGATACGTAAAACATAGTTTACATAGTTTAATTTTTAATAATAGTTACATTTTAATTTTTAATATCTAATATAATCGTATAATATTCTAGGAATATTGTAGCGTTTATAGGGATAGAGAAATTTTTCATTTTTTGTTTCTGTCCTAGAGAAAAAGTTACATAATCGATACCTTGAAGAGCAAAAAGTACAACCAAACAAACGAGCCTTTTGCTCCTTTTTGATACTTCTCGGAGCTTTCGAGGAATTTAAATCTGCGGGCGTCTCCCAATGTCCCAACACTAGAAGTGGTAGAAGTGGTAGAGCCTGTAGAGCTAGTACGAGCCAATCCGACAAGCAGATGCTTTCATTCCCGTGTACTCCCGATACGTGAAACGTAAAAGGAGGTTAAATGGTCAAAGAGCATAGTGCAAAACAACGTTTAACCTGAAGAATTACGCGAGATTACACGACAGTGAGCTCGCGAGGATGGCTAATTTCGCGAAAGAACAATTGATGAAGTATGGCTGGATGGAAGGTACGGTTCTACGGATTTTTTTTAGTCCAAGCAACATGCGGCGCATTAGCCTTCGCCACATGGAGGACAATACGTAACTTTAAAACATTTGTGTACTTCATCACTCAGCTGTGATTTTATGTATCTCCCTCCCCCATTTTATATTGTATTTCCTTATTATTTGCGAAATATGTTGTGTGACAACAACGAGAAGCAGGAGCGAGAACGAAACTAAAGGTCTTTTTTTTTCGTGATGCAGGAAAGGGACTCGGTAAAAATGAAAACGGCATAACGGAACCCGTAAAACTTGCGACAAGTCAGAATAAGGCAGGTATTGGATACGATGAGTACGAAACGCCTTGGTGGGAAAAGATGTACAACAACGCCAGCAAAAACGTCAAGGTCGAGTCGCACGGTGACCAGGTTTCCTTGACTGTTGTCAATGATACGAATGCAGCACAAACTCGCAGAAACGAACTCTCTAATTCCTTCAAAAAGGCTGCGAACTTTCAAATAGCCTCTGTACTGGTAGACAATGTGCTTGATAGTTCCTTAAAGGTTGGTGCCATAAGTGCAACCAATCAGAAATCACATATGACACGTGATGGAGCGTCTGAGCTTGTGCTCACATCTAATGAAAAATCGAAAAAGATCACAATAGTGGAGCACAATAGTAGAGTTCATTCAAACCCTCAATTGAATGTAGCTGGAAAGAATGCCATAGCCTATAGGATACCGAATGTAGAATCAGACATAGAAGAGAGCAGCGAGCACGATGTAGATGAAAATGCAAGCATACCACAGGTAGCCTCCCAAGAAGAACAGTTTTCCGTTTCCAAGTCTATGAAGAAGAAACACTATAAAAAAGTAAGGAGCCTAATGAATCAACTGAGTACATGTAATTTAGAGGAGAACAATGCAAAGCATGTCGTTCTGAATAAGAATAAGATCTATAAGAAACTTGCCCAAAAGCAGAGAAATTATGAGTTTAAAAAAAAGCTTGAACAAATGGCAAAGACACTGAAATTTATCAATAGGGAAAGCGATTTGAAATATATCAAATATAGAGAAGCTTATAAAGTTGAAGAAAATATGGAAAAGCTTATAGAGTTGAATAACTTGCCTGATGAGGAGTCAGAGTTAGGAAAATATGGAAGTGAAAAGGATAGTATTGGTCATAAAATAAAATCAGAATTGAAGCCAATTAAGTTTAATGACTCAACGACTAAGCCAGATTGGATAGAAATCGATTTCCATTCAAGACCGGTACATGATCGCCAGCAGAGCATCCAAAAAAAAATGGCTAGAAACTATACAAAATACAGATACGACCCCTCGACAAAAGCAATCATAAACAGACAAACGGAAATGAGCTATCCAAAGATACACACTAAAATACACAAGAAAGATAGTCATGCAATAGGATTGGGTCATAAGAAACGCATTATGAGGAAATGCTATATAAAATTTCCGAAAATTTCCGAAAATTACCTGAAAGTTAAACACATGGATGACTTTTTCAGACATGAATTAGACATGGATTCTGTAATAAAAGATTTAGCAGAATGTGGTCTTGTAGAAAAGGTAAACATTATTAAAAAGAGATCTACTCAAACTCATCTCACACCTGTTTAAAAAAAAAAAGAAAAAAAGAAGAAAAAGCCAAAAATAAAATAAATACGTATGTTTTCGATAATTAAGTAATTTTTGTATATGTATATGTATACTTCCACTTTTATATTTTCGAGATATTTTTACGATGAAAATGGGTCATCAAGATATAACTTGACTGTCACAAAAAGAATCTAATAATGAATTTTACGTTATGCGTAATAACTGAAAAAAAAACTCATGTATAACTATTTATACACTTATTCTCATTGAATTATTCATTCATAATACATATAATTTTTAATCTAATCAATTTTTCTAGTTTCATGCTTTACTTAATTTTTTATTTTATATACAATCGTGTCAAATGTAAATTCTTTATTGCAGGGATTTATTAGAATGCATTAACCTTTTCAAAAATAGTAGATATCTTTAATTGCATATTAAGTTATCATACAAATTTAATGTATAATGTAATTTATGGGAACTCTTATAAGAATTTATAAAAATTATAAAAATTAACAGAAATATGATTGTCTCTTCAGTAATAGACAATATATCATAAATATTTTACATGAATACATTATGACTCCCAATGTGATTAATTTTTATTATTTTTATAATATTTTTATAAGATCAATTTTGATAATATTTATGATTATATTTTGTAAAATTTATTTCATTCTGCATCCCCTATAGATTGTACCAAATATTAGCTGAATCTGAAAAAAATTAACAACTGAACCAAAGTTCTGAAATCAATAGTAACAGTCATAAATGAAATAAAAATTATATCAAAATAATAATTTGTTTCACTATTATCATTCACACATTAAATCAGTATATATATTCGCGATGATACATCAGATCCAATTAAATGCAGTATATAAATCTCATATAAAACTTATTGATTTATATTATTAAGATAGACATCTGTAAGTAAAGTTCCTATGTAAGTAAAACAAATACTCGTGCGCGTGTTGTATTTGTTTTATATAAAATACTTATTTGATACATGTATTTTTAATAAATAATCTTTGCATCAAAGTTTCTTTGGTTTTTTATTCGAAACGCAACATAACAATATTTACATCTCATACGTATCTTTCGCGCAATTCCTGTTGTATGTTATGACGAACGTACAAATCGATGTCCTTTTCTAAAGGCGTTAGAAACGATCTTGCAAAGATGTAAACATAACATATATTGATACCAGGATTGGAAACATTACCTTAAAAAAAGTAACGCGTTACATTATTTTAAGAATTATTTTAAAATTACATTTTATATATATATATATATATATATATATATTTGATAATCAATGTTAAATGTAATAAAAATATTAAAACTTGACACTCTCTAAACCTCTGTATATAGAGCAAACTTTTCTTTATATTAAATGTAAAGAATTTTTTTATATTTATCTAACAAGTTTTCTAATTCTTTATTTTTTAGTATACTTATTTTTACATGAAAAAAACGAACTTTTTTTAAACAACAATGTCATTATTAAGAATACATTTCAATAATCACTGCTTTCAGTACTGAAAATTTATAGTTTAATGTTAAGTATTCAATACTGATAGTAGCTGTTGGAAAGCAGCCCAAAAGTACTGTATCGAAATATTTCTATCCAATGACGCAATTAATGCGCAATCTAAAAACAGGTATAAGCATAATAGAAAACTAAAGTAACTATAAAAGTAACGTCAAAATTTGTTACTGTAATACTGTAACAACGTTACCGTTACCGTTACAGAAAAAAAAAACAATTGTTATAGAAAAAAGTAACGAAAACGGTAACGACGTTATAAGTAACGCGTTACTTACCAACCCTGCTTAATACTATAGCACAATATAAAATGATGTATCTAATTTGTATTTCACACGCGATCAAAATTTATATATCTCGAAAGAAAAGAAATATATCTTTTGGCTGACCTTTTATATTCCATGTGATGATACATCATATTACACTTGTGTAATGTATTTTTGCAAATGTATATCAATACTTTATATTACAGCTCGCCAACAGTCGCATTCAGATAGCACCGAGTATTAAGATGGCTTAGAGCAAAGACTAATGGTAAAAAATTCAGCGTCAGATCTATTCTTATAAAATAAAATGAATTTTCTAAGGCCACTAGGGTATCCCACAGAATCTTTCAATCTTTACCCTAAGTTACAAATATCTTATCGTCATGGACCGTGGAATACATCAATTTTACTATTGGTAAACTCCTTCGCTCCAATTTCTTAATCGCCCTGATATGACATCAAATGATATACGCGGTGTATTACAAATTTCGAATTGTATACTTAAACACTAAATTATGCCAAGTTTCTACTTAAAAAGTTCAAATCAGATTCTAGCAAGTATTAGGCTATATCGCCATAAGCTCTTAATAGCTATCTTAATAAACTATTTTTCATTATATATATATATATATTTTTTTTTTAATATCGCAGTGCGGCTTTAATAAATAAATTTTCAATTAATAAATCGAATTTTATTATGGATTGTAAACTATATTGTTATCTAGCACACATTTATAAATATTTATTTAAAAAATTGGAACAAAACTTTGCCGCGCTACAATATCATTTGATGTTCGTTTATTTGCGATATACATGCTCTGCTATATAATTGTTAAAATTTATTTTAAAAAAACAGGGTGATTTAAATAGAAAACTTGCTTCTGAAAAAGAATCAAATCCACAAGTTGTAGTAAGTATATAAAGATATTATACATAAATATATAAAATTTATATTCTTCATAGCAATTCCTGTTTTAAGAAAATAATTTTAAAAAGCACACGTGTACAAAATAGTTCAATTAAAATATGCCAAAGTTGAATAGATATGTTTTAGAGAAAAGTTTGTTTTTATTTAGTTAAAATAATGTTTCTGTAAAATGCAATTTTATCTTTATATAATTTTATCAATGTAAAAATGTATGGACTGAAATTGCACATGGAGACTTTTTTAATCTTGGACATTATTTTGACGTTATTTTTCAAAAACATATGAAGGAAATATTTGATTATGAAATATATTCTGAACGTGAGATGTTATCTTAATAAACCATTATTATGTTCTATAGAAAATATACACAATGCAATGAACATGTTTTGCAAAATTAAAAAGTAAAAATAACATATTTAAAATATATACGTTTTTAACTGATTTGAATTAAAAATATAAAGCTAATTAAAATAACTAAGACAGCATTATTATAAAATGTGTAATTAAAATTTTTTTTTATTTTATATAGAGTATATAAAATTGTATTAATATTAATAGAAATATCAGTGAATTTAATGTGAGTTAATTTTATTTATGGATACGAATGAGACGGATTCCTCAGATTAAGTCATTAGCACAAGTCTCTCTGTTCATTGTTCTGTTGTTTAAATAGAAAATATCTACATCTTATGTTACTAAATTGAGGAAGTAATTTTCTCGTATCTAATTTGTATATTACATATGTTTAGGAAATATAAGGCTATTTAGGAGATTCTGAAATATGTAGATTAATTAATATAATATACAATATACTATTCCTAAATAACGTTTGAAATAATTTTCGTATAAGTACGTGGAAACAACAGCATTTGTAATTAAAATAAGGAAGTTATCGCGTCTCTGTGACTTTTAATCACAAGATACTAACTGTCAATTTCTGTAGAATATCATCGTAACGAAATCATATCACGCAGAAAATTTTTTGTTACACAGATAAATATACCGTTTAATTATCATTAGAAAGTGACAAAAAATCTAATGCTAAGAAACTGTCCATGACAGAATTAATACTCTGTCTTTTTAGATTATATTTCAAATTGTTTTGCCATTTTTTTGGCATGTTTTACATAAAGAGGCGGAAAAAATAATGCATTTAAATGATGTAAAAGGTCTAATTGACAGCGTATCCTTAAATACTACTTTGGTTTAAATAGAAAAATATACAAAACATTCGGTGTGTCATCTGTCGCAATCGCTCCACGTATTGTACCAATTGCACCGATGTCGATTAACGTTAATATAGTACTCTAATCAATTAAATCTTCCGTTTCCGTTCGTTTATATTTACACGCGAAATCATAATTTATAAGAAAACAGTGAACCATCAACGGATAAACGGTCGATTGAACTATCGGTGCAAATTGGCTATAGTCTTATTTGTGAAACTTAGACTTAATATTAATTGTAAACTAACAATGGAAATTGGACACAGCCTGGCAAAATCGAAGATCTGCGAAAATTCATAGACGCTTTAAAACCCCCGGATTACATTTTTTACAATGAAATCCACGAGTTACATAAATACAAATGGCATAATGGTAGAAAGTAACTGATAATGTTTCGATGTTTGCAAAAGTAGATTTGTAAAGTAAATAAATAATTAGTTTCATAAGGAATCGAAGTATAAATTTCCTTTAAAGATCTTGGAAATTGGGAAATTCACAGATTTTGTATCATTTCCTTCTTATCTATTTAATTTCATTTGCGCTTAGCAAAAAGCTCGATAAAAAATTAGTCTTATAATGTATGGAATCAATATCAGAAATATAACTTAAACACACTTGTTTATAGTTTTTCTTTTAAAAACATAATAGCCCCCAGTATTTCTGCCGCTTCTGTTCAGAGTGATCGGTTTTCTCTCGATACGAGTACGATTACTGCATGTAACACTCGTATCAGTCATCTTTACCCAAATCACATACATATTGGACGCGTTAACCTTATGCGTGGTAATAGCGTTCTTGAGTACGCAGGGATCTATTTTGCGAGGTAAATAACTGAATCCAGGATGATTGACGGGCCGAACTTTCGCGCGTTTCGCGCACAAACCCGTGACGTAAACGTCTTCCAGGTGTAGCAACGGTGTTATCAACGCCGCTTGATATAACTTAGACGCCACACCCATACTCATAACATACCCTGTGCCTGATAAGTAGTTTGGATATGTTTTCTCCGAGTACATATACTTGGGCGTATACCTACGCAATTGAAAAATCGTTGCCGTCTTAAATTACTTTTCTATAATGTCTTGTGTACTAAATAATACAGATGTGAGAATACTTGCCATTTGTTTTTCGGATCTGTTATTGGTTTAGCATTACAAATGAGGGAACCTAAGAGAGTCTCCGCTTGCGTTCTTGAGTGCAGCGTTTGCAGAAGCAAGGGAATATTAACGAACATGTCGTCATCCGTTTTCATGAGGTATTTCGCTTGATCACAATTCGACGTCACCCATTTCAGCATCATGACTGACTTAAGCGTCAAATTGTTATATGTATCAAAGAAACGTTCTTGCACAATATCATTGTACTGAGAACTCTCCTCAGCAATCAAATTCTAGGAAAAATTTATAATAAATGTATAAACACAATAAATGTAATGCAAAGTATTTCTCTATGCGGATTATAAAGCTATAAAGAATACTTACGTTGAGTGTATCATTGTCACTTTTTCCTAGTAGAAACGCTACTTTTACCGTAGAATTGTACAAATTATCTAAATTATATTTATTGGCCCAAGTACTTCTAATAGCGGCACGGGCCTCCTGATTCGCGACTGCCGAGCATATAATTATTAGCAGGTATGGCGGTAGTGAACAAATGCCGGTAGGATTAAAAATCGACGTATTATTCTCCGGATGAATGTAAGCACAGAGATCTCTTGATGTATTATATGACCATCCAGGTAATTGTGCTGTAAATATTATTTGTGTCAATTTCTTTTAAATCATGTTAAGTGTGTGTTAACTATTACCACTAGTATGGTATCATAAAATACAGTTTCATATGTTAAATCGTAATTATACTTTGTCTCTAATAAAAATATGTGTTAGATAAATCATAAATGTATCCAGAATTTTTTGAGGAAAGGTATCAAATCCATTATCACAAAAACAGCAATTATTGCATTAATAAATTTTGTAAATTATAATTTTTACTTTTTTTTCTAAAGAAAGTATAGGCAAATATAATTATTAAAGGCGAAATGCAGCTTTTTAATATTGCTATTGTTATTATTACATATAAAATATGACTTATTGACATATAAAATATTTATAATCATTTTTCTTAGAACAAGAAATTTTAAAAAAATTCAGAAAAGAATATAGAGAAAAGTCTCTTGTATGAGAAACATTGCTAAATATTACTAAAAAATGTGATATTAACTAAAATAAAATTTAAAAAAAGGATGAATTATGAACTAAGACAAAGATCAGTCAATAAAATTTACAAAATTAAATTTTTTCCAAAATAATTAACATATCTTCAAAATTCACAGTAATGTCTCTGACATAAGGATCATGTCATTCAAACAATCTTTTGTGATCGTGTTGCACAAATAATTTTTGAAATTTCGGAGGGAGGGATGGGAGGTTAAAAGTCCTCAAACTCTTCTTTTCTGGATGCGTTTATGAAATAAAGTAGATATTATGAAATATATATCCAAAAACGTTGAATCAGTTTATGAAATAGTTTGTCTCTCATTTTCATTACTATTATACATTTATAGTTTCTATATTTACAATATTCTTTTAATTATACCATTTGATGTACATTTATATAACTTTATATGAGAGGTTTATACAGGGTGTGGAAATAGATCTTTTAATGCCCTATAACTTTTGTCTGAAACACTTTTCTGTAAAACTTATATTTTCTGAGTTATTTAGGTGTCCCTTAGGTGTAATTTTTCCTCGCCCTGTATAATTATATATCATGTATTCTTAAGCTTATCAAAATTATATTTTAATCAAAAAATGTTTAGTTGATGCATACCACCGGACACTACTGAACGCGAACTGCTGAGAGGTTCTGCAGAGGATGGAGTTTCACTTAAGCTTAAGAATGGACTCTGAGCGGAGTGGTACGCTGGCACATATAAGAGGCCTAATATGGCCAGAATCACAAATCCTATTGCCAATCGTCGAACAAAAGATGCCTTGCCTTTAACACTGCCATTACTATTGACAGTGATCGCAGGTAAATCCATGGGATGTAGTCGCAATCTGTCCATCTATATGAAGAAAGAATAAACTTATATTATTATAATTCTTTATAGGTATGAATTTTTTTATTATAAAAATCTAGAAAAATTCATTACAACATCTTTACTACATTACCAAATAGTTGTTTAACTAAAATGTTAAAATTTTTATTTAATAAAAATTGAAATTTGAGCAATTAAATTTGAGAGTAAAATTGCACTTATACCACAAAGAGACCTAGATTGCCTACAGAGAGTTAATTAAAAACTAATAGATATTGTTAGCATGTTAACTAAAATTTGAAATACATGGAATAGTCACATTAGCTAAAAATAATTTAAAGCTATGAATTATAAGAAATCTCTTTGTATGCAAAGTACATTTGATTGCACGTGGATAAATGTCCATTAATAAGATTCATGAGAATGCTGTCAACTTTAAAACATCGTGTTTACAATGATTACGATTTACCTTGAGTCTTAACATGTCCCTCAGCAATCGATAGCAAATTGGTAACAAATTTCAGAAAATTCTTTGTTTCTCAACATAAGTGTACTGATATTTGAAGGTAAAATATTTCTCTTATCTAAATTTCAATTTATTTGCAGAGAAATAATACTTTTATCCAAGATATAATCACGTTAAGTATATGTTTGAAATATCATTGGCACAACTGTTATACTACAGGTATGACATTTAAAAAAAACTGTGCTGTTGGAATGCTTTTGGTTAAGCCGGTATCAGATAATAACGTAATGTGATTAGACTATCTCTAGTCTTCAATCTTTAATTTCAATGCAATCTGATACCAGCTTTAGTAATACCTTCAGCCTTATCAATGATCACTTAACATATGCAGTAAACTTCATCATAAATGTTACTTTTTTCACATCTCTTGATAACTATTCTTCATACTACTAACTTTCGACACAAATGTAGAATTGTATTAGAAATTATTATATTCTCTGGGAGATATCTCATGGATACAGTTATCTAGAGGTGAAGAAATTGGGCAAAACACATTCATCTTGACAGTTGTCTGATTTCGAATATTTAAAAAGATTGGAATGGTAATGTAAACCAGGGAATAGTTGAATTATAGAGAATAGTTTTATTTAATCCTCCGTTTCACAGGCACAAACGTCGTTAACTACGGCTGACATTTGTATGATTATTCACACTCATTTAAATTACGGAAAACCTTACTGACATCACGTATTACGCGCGTTAGGTGCAACAACAAAAGGCACACGGCCTTGGCACATCAATCACACGAGCGTGTTCTAATAATAATTCGCAGATCTCGTGCATCTGGTAACGCCAAAAATATTATGCGTGGTCCAGTCGCACGAGCCAGGGTGCACGGGAACAGTCGTGCTTCCCAATAGCGAGTAAAATCGACTCGCGCTGGCGCTCCGCGGTTAGGCGTGCAACTCACAATATATACGCCGGACACAAAAGGACACGACAAAAAACAGGCGCCAGTAAACAAAGCTACGTGCTCACCTTTCGGCCGCGATGACTGCGTGGCTACGCCGCATTTGGCGCCTCTCCATTTACCTCGTCCGCGTGGAATGACAGCTCGGCTCACCGGGACATCGCACGTCCCGCGGAAGACGTGCAGGCGCGTGCCACGGATACGCGGTAAGCAGAGGAAGAGATCCCATTTAATCCTGACGTCTTCCCTCTCGCTCTCTCGCTGCCGCTGCTCACCACTGCTCGCTCACCCGGCGCTGTCGCGCGACGCCAAGGAATCGAGAATCGAGTGCGTGCGACTCGTGCGAGTCGATCGCGCGCTTGCGCGCCGGCTCCTGTTTTTTTTCCTTTTTTTTTTGTTTTCGTAATCTCGTGGTAACAGCAGGGCGATTACGCTAATAATTAGTAACGAAATCCACCTCGATCTCGATTTCCACTAAGACACGGGCGACCGATCGCGTTTCCGTTTTCCTTTCGAGAACACGTCATCGACATCGTCGTAATGTTGCCAATTAAAAACATTATTGTTGTTATATCTTCGCAAATTTTACTTCGATCGGCTAAATTAATTCGGTTCTCTTTTTTTTCGAATCACTATTTTTTCAGAATCACGATTAATCACGATTTGTGGTTGGTAGAATCGACACACGATCGATTGATTTAAAGTTCGATTAATTTCGTCTATCATTTCTCCTAATTCTTCTTCCCGCTTCTCACCTCACTCTGAACGCGGGAAGTGCAGGAGAGTGCAGATGAGGAGATCAGACTTGACTGGCCCGGGACGGCCCATTGGGTCCTGTCGATTCTCGCCTGTTGTTTTTCTCGTCGCAAGGTCTTCTGCGAGTCTTATAACATCCGAATGTATACCGATTTCATTACGGATGAGCGAAACGATCAAACGCGACGGCAACTACGGACGTAGAGTCATCTCGCACTGATCTCGCACTGTCCTAGCTGGCAACTCCTGCAACGACGTGTCATCCACCTTCGCGGACTTCGCGCCGTCTCTCGGCTCGCGAGGCGGACCAAGCGACTTCCTGGCTCCTGAATCGCTGGCAGATCGAATTGCATGTCGTTGATGCCGGTGACGGAGTGAGGGAGAGGTCAGAAGAGGTAACGAGGAGCACGAGAAACCGGTCGCGGGGCGAAGTGTGCTCCGCTCGTTCCTCGTTCGCGCTCTCTGTGCCTCCAAGCACTCCGTTCCCTTTTTCTCTCTTCCTTTCGATGCTTGAACGTGCTCGAGGAGGCAAATCGCTATTCCACGTAAACAAAAAGATGTCCTTTACATTTCTAAAAGATATATCTTGCCATTTCTTGAGATGTTTTACATTTTTTCAAAATATTTTTTAGCAATCTAAAAGATATTTTGCACACAGGCTTGGGTAAGCTAATATTTTTTGTTAACTAAATTAGTTTATAGCTTATAAAATTGTTTGAGTTACAATTGTTTAAAAATTACAATAAGATTAAATTAAGTTAAACTAAAATTTAATTTTTTAAAAACATTTATATTAAACTAGAAAGTCATAATTTTTTTTTTTAATTAAATTACTCAAATTATAATATGAATTGTCGAATAAATTTAATATTTTATTTGTAAATTAAATTTACATGAGATAAAGCAATATTATTTTTATATTGAAATGTATTTTTTCTTCTATAATTTTTTTTCTTTTACATAGATAAATTTTTAACTTAAGAAAAATGTTACTAACAAGGAAACATTCCCAAGTGTGAATTTCTGATTTTAATGAAACTTTGTATACATATAGGTTACATAAATAGATGAATTAAGAAAATATCAGTTGCTGCCTAAAAACGTTTTAAGGGGTAAAAATACCCCTCTTGTGTAAAGCAATTTTCAGCTTTTTTTGTTATATCTCAAAAACTATTCAAGATATTAAAAAATGTTTTATACAAAAGTTTTATCATAAAATTACCTCTATTCATTCCCGTCAATAATATTTTTAAAAATAATTTTTGAAAAAAAATTTTTTTTAATAATTATTTTTAAAAAATATTATTGACAGGAATGAATAGAGGTAATTTTATGGTAAAACTTTTATATAAAACATTTTTTGATATCTTGAATAGTTNAAACTTTTGTATAAAACATTTTTTAATATCTTGAATAGTTTTTGAGATATAACAAAAAAAGCTGAAAATTGCTTTACACAAGAGGGGTATTTTTACCCCTTAAAACGTTTTTAGGCAGCAACTGATATTTTCTTAATTCATCTATTTATGTAACCTATATGTATACAAAGTTTCATTAAAATCAGAAATTCACACTTGGGAATGTTTCCTTGTAAGTTAAAATTTATGTATTTTAAAAATAATTAAATTAAAAATTAACTCATTCAAAATTAACTTATTTAAATATTGAGAAAGTCTACATCTTTTTTTAAAATCTTTTATACATATATGTAAATTCTAAAATTTTCTTAGATTTTTTACTCTAAAAAATAGTTTTAGATTTCTAAAAAATACTTTTTTATATTTTATAAGATTTTATCAGAAATTATAGAATGAAAAATCTTATAGAATGAAAAAAATTTCACCGTGGTAATATAGGCATTATCTGATTAGTTAATTGAATTAAATCAACAGGAGTTGATTAAAATCACTTACTCAAACTCATATTAATGAAAAAACAAACATGAAGACGAAGAATTCTAAAAACAAAAAGAAAAACGTACAATTTTTTTTACAAATAATGTCAGTGTTGTGTTTGATCTATCGATTGGACAATCTTTCATCTTTTCACTCTTCTACGCCCCTGAGCGCACGTCCGCTTCGTCTCGAGTGCAGAAAGTGCCGGAGAGTGCAGATAATTAAGGAAGGAAAAGGATTACTCCGATTCCCGATCTTGAGAGCAAATCCTTTCAATGCTCGTTCAGTCAGACACGTTGACAGCTGTTGACAGCTAACCTCGTCGGAGTTGCTCTCCACGCATCATTATCAATTAGCGGATATCATACAGAGAGATCCCGACATATCAAAAAAGAAATGATGAAAACTAAATTGGGGGACAATCGCGGTGTCGTATAGTCGTAAAAACATAACCTCTCGCGACCCGATGACCGTGCGCCCCGAGCGCGGTGACAGGATTACCGTAAGGTCGAGCGACGCCAACTGACTCTAGGGTATACAGACATGATTAAGGCAATCCTGGTCTTTAATAATCATGGGAAACCTCGTCTTTCCAAGTTTTATCAGTACTTCGTAAGTATACACGATGGTATACTCGTTTGGATCTCTTTTGCTTATCGCTCATACGTTCTTTTTCCTACTGAGATATGATGAAATTTGTATCGGAGACGATACGCGGCGTAAATTCCGTGTCGAAACATCCGTCGAGCGAGTCGTAACCGTGCGGAAAACGGGGGCATATGGATCGCTGCAATATGAGACGCATTTTCTGCTTCAGAACGAGGATATGCAGCAGCAGATAATAAAAGAGACATTTCAGCTCGTCTCGAAGAGGGACGACAACGTATGCAATTTCTTGGAGGGCGGCAGCCTGATCGGCGGGTCCGACTACAAGCTGATCTATCGGCACTATGCAACGCTCTACTTTGTGTTTTGCGTCGACAGCTCGGAGTCGGAGCTGGGAATCCTAGACCTGATACAAGTCTTCGTCGAGACCCTGGACAAATGCTTCGAGAATGTGTGCGAGCTCGATCTCATTTTTCACGTCGATAAAGTTCATTACATACTTAACGAATTGGTGATGGGTGGTATGGTTCTTGAGACCAACATGACTGAGATTCTCACAAGGATTGAGGATCAGAACAAGTTAGAAAAGCAAGAGGTAAGTACGGTTTGTCATAATCCGTTATTATAATCCTGATGTTATCTTAACTGTGATCTTATTTCAAATTTGTATAATTAAGGTGTTTATTCAAATTTTAGAAAAAAAATTCCTAGATTTTATACAGGAATTTTATCCAAAATTAGAGAATCTTTTATTGCAACTCTTTAAAAAATAAATTTATTTTATAATTTTTAATGTTCCTTAATTGTACAAACACAAAGAAAAACCACTTGAATATTAAACATTTAATTTTAGGCAATAGAGAAGAAATAATATAAATTAAATATATAACGATCTATCTGTAATACATGGATTTAACTTACCGATAGTAGAGCTTACAGAATTCAAAAGGCAATTAAATTACAACGTCAATTTAGAACGATGTATTGTTCTTCTATTGTTACTAATTTTTTTATGAAAATTGATGAATTACATGAGAATATACGTAGATGTGTATGCCATATTTATTGCTAATCAATTTTACATTATCAAGAAAAAATGATTGAAGAGATAAATTTTGTCAGAAGGGAGATAGAATTTAAATTTAAAATAAAATTCCAAAAATTAGCCTAAATGCTAATAGAATCCTATGAAAATCCACGGTTTTCAAGGGTAAAAAATAAATTTCCTGAAAAAATTCTCAGTTTTTCCTGGTAGTAAGAATTCTTATAATCCTCGATTTAGATATACTAAATATTTGAATTGTAATAAAATTGCAGCAAGATCACAATCAGGATTATCGATCTGTCACAATGCACAAACTTTTTACGCCTAAAAATTCTCGTTACCCGTTTCATCAGATAGAGCACTAGCGTTACATGTTTTAAGCTAGTACAGCCAATTTTGCAATATATCTTTATTTTCTTTCACTGGGCTTGAAAATGTTAACTGCCTAGGCGATCCATGCTTTAGCTATGCATGCATACTTGGTACAACGTTTTGTAGAACGTACTTCATGTGGTAAAAGTAATAGATAGAACTGATCGACGTAACATCAATTTTAGGGGACTTACAAATCTGGGCGGTCTTGCTCACCCCGTCCGTTTGTCCTTCTGGGACCCCCTCCTTAAGTAAATCAGCAGTAGCAAATCAGGACACTTTGTACAATCGCACTTCTGCGCGTGTATCCATATATTTGTGATTCTTTTTTTTATTCTTCTTTTTATTTTGTCCAAGACTGTCAAAAGCGCAAGGCCTTGTAGCTGAGCTGTGAAGCGTGAGCGTTTGCGTAACACGCATGATGATGCAATTGTTTTTTAATTGTCCGCTGCATACCGAGTGCCTTTGTAAATGTCGCTTTATGAGGATAATAAATATCGTCGACGCCGTGTAGTCGTCCATCATTTGCCCCCGCTCCCAGCTAAAAAGTTTCAGCCCTCGCATTTGCTGAGCCCTCCCGAAACTTTTTCCATTCTCCACACTTCTTCCATCCGTATGGTGTGTGCAGGCGGGAATCACAGCAGCGCCCGCGCGTGCTGTCTCGGCCGTGAAGAACATGAATATACCGCAACAAATAAAGGATATGAAGCTGCCTGACTTGCCGCAAGCCATAAAAGATCTCAAATTCTGACCAGCCGTTACCTCGTTGGCACCCAGCTGACTGGTCTCTACTGTCACCCCGAACGTTACCGACATCACCGTCGCACCGAGGACACTTTTCCCCTCCCTTCAAGCGAGCGAGAACGCACCAATGCTGCCTGCCACTTCCGCATATATCTCGTCTCAACGATACCAGAATTAAAGACCACAGATGAACCACTATTACCTGACCGTTGTCTCCTTCGAATTACAGTTCCGCCGACGAAGAAAGTACGAACTACAAGGAAAACCAATTTCGAGAAGTTTTTAAACGAGAAGAGAAATTGAACGAGAGGATGTCTTAGATTTTTTTATATATGTATGATAGCAAATATATTAAAAAGATATCAAGTCCACAAATTCAACTGTAGTATTGGCAACTATTCGATTGTCCAGTCTAGTAGTCTAGCTCCGCGTTTCGTTACACGTAAGAGAGACATGTCCACAGTTATTCACTGGAAATACAAAGCATTAATGTTATATTGTAATAAAGATATATTTAATAAATAAAATAGCACTCTATTGTAAACATGTGTTGTGTTTTCCGCAAGATTTCAATATTATTACAATAATATACATTCAGTGTACATCACATTTTTGTCAATTTCACAATTTCTATACATTCATAATTCAACAGTCTAATTAACATTCTTGATTAAAATAATACGATTAAAAAGAAGTATTAAAAAGCTATAAAAAGTGATGTAGAAGAGAAATTATCTTTTAAACTTAGTCTAGTGATACATTTTCAGTGAAGAATTACTGTCATTTTTTAGATACAGCTAATTCATTCCTAAGAGTCGTCCATATGTAGCCCGCTCCCTTCTCTGTGAGTGGAGGCGGGTAGGGACTGTTCTTTAACTTAAAATAATCCGACGGAGCGTGCATTACAAATTCCATGCACTCTAATTTACGAGGTAACTCTTCCTCAGGTCCGATTATATATGTCTCAGGAATGAAGCCTTCTTCCGGTGGAGGGCTAAATAAGTATTATTTTATTATATAATAAAATCTGATGAATACAATGATACATTGAGATAAGTGATATTGCATAATATAATTAAGAGAAGGCCAACAAATAATTGTTGTAGAATTTTACTGATTTTAATAATATTTTTTATGTGATTTTATATATTATACATTTTCTAGTTCTTCAAATTAGATTTTACTTAAAGTCTGATGTTAAGAAAGTTAATGAAGAATAAAGTAGCTCACCTTGCTGTGGTAGGCAACAGCCAAGTAATGGCAGCGCTCTTTTCACAATATTGATCAGTCAACAATCCACGTATCTGGCCGTAATAAATGCCACCATCTACATCCTGCAGGGAGACCACATCTCCGACTTGAAAATATGTGCCCTTGTAAAACACAAAGTTGCTGGTGATCGGAGTCGCTGTAGCTGTGGGCGCCTTGACCGGCTACAAGCAAACAATGAAACATAAGATCGTTTTTATTGAGAAATGCTTGCCACGTCTCGTAGCCAAAGTCGAAGGAGTATCATCCTCCACTCACTCACCGTTTTCTTGAACAGGTTCCTACGACCCTTGCCCTTGGGTACTGCTCTGTGCAGCCCCGTTGCCTTCGAATAGCAATACCTCGTAATCCGTGTGCTCCTTCTGGGCTTCAGCGATCCGCTCTTGTCCTCCTCGTCCGTCTTGGAGGACGTACTCGCCTCGGTATTCCGTTCATCCTCCAGGCAGGCGTTGCACAAGTTACCGGCTTCGGTCGAGTGCCACAGAGGGGTCTCGCGAGTCCCGCACTTGACGCATGCCGGCTTGCTGCCGAGCGGCATCGAATCCCCTCAGACAAACCTCGGGGAGTCCGCAAACACGACGGTGAATCTCCCCAACATTCGTGTGTCCCGATCAGTCCCGATCGTCATACCGGGACTGTCATGTTTACACACGTATTCACGTGTCTGTGTCTCTAGCGTCTCCGGTTAGTCGGCGCATGCGCCCCGCTGTGAAGAATCAGCTGAGCGTCAGCGACGCTCCTTGAACTGGACGTGTTCGCCCTGTTCGCCGACGATCACGTCGGCCAATCATTCGGCGAGTATTCTGGGTGAGTTTTCATCGCAGGACGAGGACCAATAACCTCTTTGACAAGGACTCGAAGGACCGCGCCCGGCGCGCGATTCGTTCAATTTCATCACGCACATCTCTGATAAACCTGGATTAATTATGGATCGTGAAGCAGATACGACGCACTTGCCACGTATGAAATTTATTTCGCAGCTATCTGCTCTAATTTTAAAAAATATCTTTCAAGTTTGAACAAGCGTCACTTGATTCCTTGCTGATATAATTAGTAAGCATCCCCTTGTAAGGTACGTAAATAAAAAGAAAAATAACAGCTTACGCCGCGACTAGGTTCGTCGCACTCAATAAACAAGCAAGATAAATATCTCAACAATTGTATTTTGCAGATATATGTATATGTCATCTGAATAATAGCGCCGTGTCGCAAGCGGACGGTGAATTATCTTGATATCGTGCACTCTCTCGGACATAACAGAACAATTTGCTCGATCTGTGAGAGATTACGCAACACGGACGGACATTAAATCGTCTCGCTCAGCTAGGCTGCAAAAAAAAAAGAGAGAAAGAAGAAAAGAGAGGGATAGGGTAGCACACCGACGTTACATTTTGCAGCGCGCGAACACCGCATGCAGTTTATATCTCGCGTTACGCCTCTGTAATATCGATCTGAGCGGCCAGTGGACATGCGTTTAGCGCTTTTAACTTCATTGTGACAGATGCCCTGTCCGGGGTATCCTGTTTGAAGTGGTTTGAAGTGTCTCGTCGGCAGGAGCGCTATGCACGCGATGATCGCGAAAGATAATGTGACACCGCCTTGCGACGCGTAGCTCACGGAATCACGGATTCGCGGAAGGAAATCATGTGTCGCGTGGGTGCTCGTTGACAGAGCGACGAGGCACCGCCGAGGGCCGCCGACCAGTGTCTGGAACATGTGCCTTTGCTACGAGTGAGTACGAGAGAGAGAAAGAGATGACGATTGTCCATTTATTGTGTCTCAAGCGAGAGAAAATAAGTCGCGGAGCAACGTCCTGCCCGTCCAATGTCCGGGCTTGAAGAAATAATTCGATGTTAACATGATTCTGATGAACGTACATTTAGCAGGGGGGATTCCGGGCTCTCGGCGCCGAGCGTCGATTTGTTTTCCACTTGATTGACTCCTCTGATTTACTGTTGGTCAATAATTTAATGAGAGGTTCATTGGCTTGATAACGGATTAAATAATGGCTCGCCACCCACGCGAGTTGTAACGGATGAATTATTATTAAATAGCTATTTTTGCGTTGTGAGATTAATGCTGAAGGTATTAATACGTTTCGGAGTCATTTAACTCTTCGGTGAACGCGGTATTTTCGAATTCATGACGGATAAACGTCGATTTTTTTTAGTTTGACGAGTGACGATCGATGGCAAACTACATTTATGAAATTTCTAATTTTCCCTTCGTACATTTATTTACATTTTCATAATGCGATAAAATTTATGGCTAATATAATTTCATATTTTATCAAATTTTTAATTTCCCCTTCGTCTTCCTATTTATTTATATCTTCATAACGTGACGAAGTTTATGGCTATTATAATTTCGCATTCTATAAGATTTTTAATTTCCCCTTCATCTTTTCTATTTATTTATATCTTCATAATGTGATGAAGTTTACGGTTAATATAATTTTACATTCTATAAGATTTTTAATTTCTCCTTCATACACTAATTTATATCTTTGTGATATGAAGAAGTTTATAACTAATATATAATATATATTTTAATTCTTCCTTCACACACTCATTTATATCTTCATAACTTGATGAAGTTTATAGATAATATAATTTTATAAAATTTTTAATTTCCCCTTTATCTTTCTATTTATTTATATCTCCATAACATGATAAAGTTTACGGCTAATATAATTTCACATTCTATAAAAACTTGTAATTTTCGCTTCGTGTACTTATTTACGTTTTCATAAAGTAATTCCCATATCTAGAATTAGATGATTTATTTACATAATTTAATATTGTTGTTATACGTTTTTGAATTCCCATGATATGAGTAAGGCAGTGACGTTTCAGTTACGTGTAACAATTCAATGATTTTTTTTCAAATGAAATTTAATGCATTTTGCTGCGATCGTTAAATATTTGCGTGCAAAATACATAAATAACTTCGCGTGTACACAAGCTATATGTTTTTGTTTATCACACAATATTAGTTCCATCCCAAACGTATTATTTGTCGCGCTGGGACTTGTGCTGTATCCTTATCTGATTATCAATTATAACCGACAGCAGATGCTTTATATAGCTATTTTCTTTTTTAACCGCGATACCAATCGCGACTGTAATGATGCAATGATGTTTGCGGTTCGTAGATGAAATGGATAAGTGCAATCGATGGCTTTTATGTACACGTCAGCGTTGGCGATAGAACTCTCTTACGTGCCACTTCTGTCTTTACCTACATTGCGAAAAATTGCCGTTTTACTGTTCATGATGGATTACAAAGCACAGAAAAATAAAATAGCGTTACGAACGAAACGCACTGTAATATTTTAGAATACTGAAAAGGGTAAAATACTTTTTTTTATCAATTTTATTTAGCAATGATACAGATAAGTAAGATTACAGATTAATCCATTAATTCCCCGAGTTTTTATTTGATTTTTTTGGTGATACTTTCAAATATAGTTTATAATACATATGATTATACAAGAGAAAAAATTGGAAAAATATTCTATAAATAGAACGGTGGGAAGTAATAAATTGAATGGGTTAATACGCTCGCCCGTATTTCATCGCCGAAAAAAATTATAAGTTTGTACATTACGAGCAGCTGACGGATCTTCGCTTGATAAGCAAGATTCTTTGTCAAAATAATTTTAACTAGAGATGTGCAAACTTTGATTCGGATTTGAATTTCTGCAATTCGAATCAAACTATTGGAAAATTTCGAATCTAAGAGATTCGAATCGCTATCATCATATATTGACAATTTTATAAAATTATATTTTAAATGATTTTATAACATACTCAGAGAAAAGTTATGTTTAAAATGTTTAAATTGATGAAATCGTTTCTTTAACTTGGTTTTTTTAAGTTGAAGTGAAGAAAAATAAAAATTTATTCCATTTCAAGAATTGATGTTATTAGTTCTTTTTAAAGTAAATAAATTGTTTAATTTAAATAAATATTTTTTTAATTCAAAGAAAGTCCTGACAGAAATGTAAGAAATAATTTAGTTGTTCTGGTTTTAAAAATATATTTCTTTCAATTAAAAGATTTTCGTTGCACAAATAATTAATTCTCTTTCGTTGCACAAGTAATTATTTTTTTAATTCTAATAAAAGGAACAATCAAAAAATTGGTTAAACAAAAATTTCTTCAAGTCAAAAAAACTATAGTAATGCACAAATTTCTTTAGTAAATTTAAGAATCAATATAATGCATCTAAATGAATCAAGCTAGTCGTGCTATTAAATAAAACCTTAAATTTGAACATTAATAATAATGACAAGCGTTTGAACGAACCGTTTCGACGTTTTATTTATAACAGCATGACGATTTAGCTTTTAGCTTATTACTTGGCTAGTTGGCCTTAGCTCTTGACGTATTATATTGATTTTTAAATAATATGTATATGTCCTCGTATCATAAATAAAGATTGAAGTGAAAATTTTGAATTTGATGTGAAAATTTTGAATTTTCCAAAGAAGATAAGTTTTATTTCAGAATTATTTTTTGTTTAAGATTGTAACATAGATAGCGCAATAAAAAAATCTAATTCACATTTATATTAAGGATATGATTCCAAATCCAAGATATTATTGAATTATTTCGGAGAAGTTTCGAGAATATCAATAATCTAAAATTTTACAGTAGTATATATAATTGCGACACGTAATAGTAAAGGTAACTAGAGAAATTATTAATGTGACTTTTAGACTTTTTCTCACCCTGAAAATGAGACATGCTAGAGACCGACTCTAAATTAACGACAAAATTTTGGCAAATTAACGACAAAATTAATTATGTAATTCCTATACAGATGGGATATAAATGATTCGTTCTTAAATGCCGAATAGATTATAGCAATGAAACTATTATAATGTACGTGGTGGATCAATCACGATGGAAAGCCTTTAATGATGTGCGGCGGTCAATGTCAAGGCTGTCTGACTTTCAGAAACTTGAGAAACCTCATTGCCTTTATGCCCACCTGTAGAACAGTTAATCGATTCAAGACACATGTATTATTGAGAAACGCTTGCACACGTTACGTGTGGTTTGTAAGCGTTTGAAAAGCGAAGGTTAAAGGTACTCCCCAATGCCTCGTTATCTTTACAACATTGTACATGACAACTATGGACAAAGTACATAACTTTGGCGAAGAAATACATTAACTCTAAAAATACTTACAATAAATCATAATCATTTGATATCTATCAAAGTGACAGCTTATGATATAACGATATGATATCGCCCTTGTCGATATTCTGACATTCAATATCTACCGTAGAGGTCTTACGTGTTTCATTTTTAATCGATAGACCAGTTTCATTCGACAGTGATACTAATTCATCACTTTTCTTTAATAGTATCAATAGGAAACATTTTAACTGTGTATCGTTTTCCATTGAAAAATTGAAGATCGTTCATGTAATAAGCGCACCCTTTCATTAAAGTAGACGTCGCGGCTTGACTTTGAGAAGTGTGACACAGCTGATTAATATTTCATACGTCTTTACAGCTAAGAACCCCGTTAATCTGAAAAACATGACTGCCATAGGCGACGTGCAAGCCTTGCAGACTCTGACAGTTTACACCAGCGATGTAAACAGCGTCGACTTCGCCGGTGATTGCGTTCTGGTAACGGGATCCGGGTAAATATCGGTTATCGATATGCGCACACATAGTTCCGCATCGCTGTGTATCAAACGACACCGCATCACTCTCGTCTCTCTCTTTTAACACGCAGGGACAAACGTGTCCGGGTTTGGGAATGGCAGCCCGGCGCTGGCTACGTGGAGGCTTACTTCTCGCCCCTGATGGGGCACAAGTACGGCGTGACCTCGGTCAAGGTCAGCCCCCAGTCCACTATGTTGGCTACCTCCAGCATAGACGGTACCACGCTGCTCTGGAACTTGCGTGTAGGTTTAAAAATGTTGAAGAAATATTAATGCGTCTTGTTTAAAAAATAGAATATAATAGAAACAGGTTTAAATGTTATTGAAGTTTTATCTAATTTTATAGTAAAGTTATCATTTCAATCATTTGATATTATAGAGAAGTTATTTAATTCTACCGTTTCTTAATAGTATCTTATACTTAAACAATTAAATACTAATCTGAACATGTTTTTCTGTACAACTATGTTTTTCTATACAACTCGATCTAATAATTTAATCGAATCTAAAAATACAATTTGCTCTATTTACACTGAGAAAAAAGTTGAAATATTAATATCTAATTAGTCAAATTCTAATCTTTAATCTTCATAATTCACAATTTCCAATGCATACATAGTCTGATATGGACTTTTAACGAATACGCTTCGTAATAAGATAAGTGTGAGCTTCTTTTCGCGACTTCAAAGATCAATAGTACAATGAATTTTTTATATCTACGTATAAAAATCAAAATGAATTATAATATTGTTGCGCAAGTAATGATGAAAAGAATAAAAGTCATGAAAATGGTGAAATTATAAATCATGTTCTAGCGATTGTCTTGGGTTAATGTAAATTTATATCGTTTCGAAGACGGGGACGAAGATACACACTATGGTGCAAATGGGTGGCGAGGCGGTGAGAGTTTGCAGATTTTCGCCCGATTCTACTTTACTCGCGACTGCTGGAGATAACGGACAAGTCTGCATCTGGGATCTGATTCATCGCAATTTAATCAGGCAAGATCTTTTACAGAGGATATATTCTTTATTTTAAATAGTTTAATGAAAATTATGTTTTAGTCCAAGGTTTTTTGTAAAATAATATTAGCCCTTTTTTAATGCTTTAATTTGCGCTATCGTTTAAGTTATCATGATTTGAATTATTATAATTTGAACTATTACTTCGATTTATAGGTGTTTTCAAAAGCACGAGGGTGCAGTACAAAGCCTGTCCTTTTCGCCGGACTCGAGCTGGTTGATCACCTCGTGCACGCTGGGCGTCCTAAAGTTGTTCTCCACTGCCGAACTGATTGACACTTGTACCTCTAGCAATCAGGAAATCGCCGAACTCGTCTCGATCGATGATGCTCACGACATGGGAGTGGTTTGCTGCGATTTCTCGACTTTCCAAGAAGTCACATGTACGCAGGCATTGCAAAAATACTATTTTGAAGTGGAAAAGAGATGTGATGATATACGAGATAGATAATGCAATTATAATCGCAGGTAACGAGCCGTACACCAAGCTTTATCAACTGGTTTCGTGTGGCAACGATCATGACGTGAAGTTATGGGAAGTCACGGTCAGCCAGAATAAATGCGAGGCCCAACCCTCTACTGCCACTGTACAGCTTTGCAGAGTGATGGAAAAGCACAGCAGTGCCTTAACTTGCGTCCGTTTCAGCAGCAACGGATTATATATTGCCAGCTGTGGCCTCGATAAAACGGCAGTAATTTGGGAGACGGTAAGAGACTTGTCTTGGAGAAGAACTGTCCAAATCAATTCCTTATTAATTTTTAATTTAATTACAGAGCTCAGGAAAGGTCGTGACGATAATCTCCGGTCACAATAGATACATAGCTTGCTGCGCTTTTTCACGCGACGGAAACTTATTAGCGACAGGTAATATCTCTCTACATTTCCGAAAAAGTTTACAATTCATTTCACGACAATTAACATTTAATATACTTACAGGCTCTAACGATAAATCAGTAATTGCATGGGACTTAACGGGAAACTTAACTATCGATTCGGAACTCTCGAGAAACATTGGAACAAAATGGTTCGTGAATGATCCCGAAAAGGTAGTACATATAAGATTGTATATACAATATCTACAGATATCCTGCTTACGACTATCTCGACATGCTATTGGCTAAAAATGAACTATAATTATAACGAAGTTGATTAAGCATTCATTAACTAGTGATCCAAATTAAGTATTAATTTTATAATACTAAATATGTATTATATTTTCAAGATAGAGAAAAAAAATAGTTTTTTAATCACTTGTTGAACTTAATTTGTCTTTAAGCTAAATATTAATTTTATAATAGCAAGTATTAAGAATTATAATCTTTAAAAAAACTGTTATTTCTTAATAGAGGTCCACGTTTTATTAATAAAATCAATAATTTACATGATCAATATTTTATGTACATGAAATGTAAATGCTTTTCAATCTACGATCAAATCGATTTATGATTTAAGTAGAGAAATATCTGTAATAATGTAAATGTTAGTATTAACAAGGTTCTTTACTTTAGAGTACCATGCACGAACACGATGTAATGAGAAATGTCGAAACGTACGCTAACGAGGTGAGATTGATTCAAAGATTGGAGGAGCACAATGGTGCGGTAAACAGCGTTGCTTTCCATGGAAATAATCTTGTAGCTTCGGCGTCAGGGTAAGTTTTTGAAACTGCGGAACAACTGGCGACGTTTACGATTACGTAATTTTTTTCACTTGTAGTGATAAACTAGTGCGCATTTGGAGCATCGAAACGGAAGAGGAGGATGGGGAGGAGGTGATCAAAATACATGAAAAACCATTTAGTCCGATCGACGCTCACACTTACAGCGTCAATTACGTAGAATTTAGCCCGTGCGGTTCGATGCTTGCTTCCTGCTCTCTTGACGGAACGACTTTAGTTTGGAATACAGAAGTACTGATTACTTTTTCATAAATAGCACTGTACTTTTAGTTTTTCACTTATGACAATTTTTTTTTATCAATAGACCGGAGATCAAGCGAAACCCTCTTTCGTCAATTCCGGGACGGGCATCCGTGTATGCCGGTGGTCGCCTGACGGCGCAAAGATTGCTACCGCTGGTGACGACGAGAAGACAACGTTATGGGACGTGGAATCTATGGATCAGTTGCAGTGCGTATACACTTTATTCAATATAATAGAATAAATCAATATATTATACAGAATATATTATTAATATGTAAAAAAAAGAAACTAGAACTATAAAATTTCTGAGAATGAGAATTTCAAATGAGAATGGACATTGAAGAAGTCCTCTCTCTCTCTTAAAAAAAGTTTGTTCTAAAATCTAGATAATCTAAATTTAAATAAAATCGGTTTTTTTGTGCAGTAATTTTTATATATATAACAAAATTATAAAATTAGGTATATATGTATATAATATTCGATGCAAATTTGTAAAAAACTTGATTATTTTTGTACTCGTAGACCGTTAACAATAATCGTTAGGCAACTTTGCAGTGTTTTCGAAGGCCACGCCGATGCGATATCCACCATTGCATTTACACACGATTCCCGATACTTAGTAACCGCGTGCAACGAGGGCACTTGGCGTCTCTTCGATATTTTAGATGAAAAGAACGGTTCCGAGGCATTGATGGTTTGCGACGCGAGTCACGACTTAGGTGTCCAAGGATGCGATTTCAGCCCTACTCCATGCTCCGTGATGTGCAGTGCCAGTAGGAAAATTTTTTAAATCATCACTATTTTTACAATTATTTTGTTAAAATCATAGTACATACATGTTAATCAATAAATTAATATTAAAGTAATAGAAAATTCTCTTTATTGCTTTAGAGAATATTTTATTAAATAATACAAAAAAATTGACGATTATCAATTGCTTGCAGCAAGAGATACAGATGTGAATCAGCAGGTATATCTACTGGCGACATGTGGCAACGATGCATTAGTTAAATTATGGCATATAATTATTTCAAACAATTCTTCACCCGATTCGGATGGCATTCGATCGAGCAACAGAATGCATTACAAAGAGAAGAAATCCTTGACCGGGCATGGTGGAAACGTGATGTGCGTCCGTTTCTCGCCCGTCCATGGAGAAGTTTTAGGTAGCGTCGCAACAGATAGAACAGCTCGCATATGGAGCGTAGTAAGCAATCAAGACAATTGATAAAAAACTCAATTTAAAAACCCACAAGAACGTACTTATGAGGCTTAATATGCTTTCATAGTTTTCCGGAAGTTGTTTATACGTCATGGAAGATCATGATAGTCTTGTTACATCTTGCGCATTTTCCGAGGACACGTCGTTCTTCGCTACAGGTTTTGAAACTGTTATAACTCATATTTATTGCACAATATTACTAATTTATATACAAAGCTTAATTATTAAATTGCGCACTTTTTATGTAAGTTGTTTACTTTGCGAATCTTGTTTCTACAAATTGTACAAATTTTACAAATTTTAACCTTCAATAAAAGTTTATTTAGAACTTGTATCATTTCTCATAGAAAATATCAGTATTTTAATTAACCATACTTAATGATAATGGTTTTTAGGCGCATTAGACAAAACCGTCTTGGTTTGGAAGGTGCCTCAGCAATTGGTGTCGCACAGTAATTTGATGGATAGCTTGAGAAACAAGAAAAAGAGGGTCAGTAATAAGACGAATGAGTTTTAGATTGTGCAAAATGAACGAATTAAATGAGTTGAATAATATTTGAAAAAAATTTTTATCACTTAGGTCGCGGACTGGAAACTATACGATACTTTGAAGTGGCTGAACGACATTGAATTGTCCAGATTGTCCAGAAAAGTGCTTGCTCTGGGATTGACCGGACGGCACTTGCTATCTGTGTCGGAGAACGAACTGATATCCCGATTGGAAATCGAAGACGATGAGGAGGTGCAATGCACAACATTATGATGATTATATATTGTGCATTTTATATCGGATTCATTACAAATTTGAAATATTTGTAGGCGGTGGAAATATTGAAGAAGCAATTATATTGGCTGAAGCGTGAAGATTGCAATATTATGGAGAATATAGACGAGTCTGAGATTCCTCATGAATTCTTGTGTCCTATAACGCATGAGATAATGAAAGAACCTGTGCAGTGCTCAGGTAAAAATATCACACGAAGAAGTGTTTCTTTATTAGAAAAATATTTCGAAATATCTGCGCGATATCTATCTTAGTAAATCTAATTGTGCGCGATTTTTATTTCTAGATGGATTTACTTATGAGAGGGCAGCCATAAATGAATGGTTCCTATGCGGAAAATACACTAGTCCAATGACGAACGAGCCATTGCACGATACTTCCTTTACCCCGAATTTCGTTCTTAGAAACGCTATACTCACTCTACTTCACGGAGAAGGACCACAATAGTAATGACATTTTACGCACCTATGGAAGAAAAAGAAAAAAAAAACAGCGCACGTGTTGATAACTTTTACGGTACACAGTAAGCAATTTTATTCTACGGTACGTTAGACATTCAAGATCTGGTGATTTTAACGCAATAAGATTCATTCTTTTTACAAGAATCGAAAAAAATTCGAAACATCGATCGGTATCTGCGGACCAATATTACACACGTATAAAAATATAAAAGACTCAGTAGCAATTTCGTAATTAAAAAAATATCCGCGAAAGGATACCACGTGAGGACTGAAGGAAGGTACCATTCCTGATCTTTTATTTCGAGGAGGTTTGAAATTGGAATTATTGGAGATATGCTTAGAGAGAACACGTTTTAACAGTAATTAAGGAGCATTGTAGCATCATAACTTTTACCGAGAGGCGGTGCGTATCTAAGAACCGCTGATTGACATGTTATCGATATTAGGAACTAATGTCTAGAAATGAGAGAGAATATTGTCGAAAGATTTCCAAACATTCGATGATATAGCGCGTGTACAATACACGCAATGATCCAGATACCTGATGCAAAGCAACAAGTACAAGTTTACAAAAATTTATGGACAATCTTCGAGATTTACGGATATAGCGGTGTGGCGCTGGTCTAAATATCAGATATTATAGAGTAATCGAACGTACATACGTATACATGTAGCTAGAAACATATCGAGAATACACCGATTTTATATACGGTTCTAGGCATACGAGAGATTTACAAGTTCTCGAATTGAGTTAAATGTGGGGTGTGTTTTTGTCGTTCTCTTTTGCATCTCCATTCCAAATTTTTTATAACTCAAATAACCCGCGCGTTATCTCGTCCGAAAAGATTTAATCCCATGTAACGAAACGAACGGTTTATAATTTTACGTAAGAAGTTCTTGATATCAATATTAAATAGAAGCTAATTTCGAGTCTAAGATTGCATTGACAGGGTTAACTTTGCATCAGAGAAATAATTTAGGGATTATTTAGTGTGAAAGAAAAATGGATTTCCGGAGCTTTTTAACTATTTCTTTGGACGCTAAATGGCTCTAAGACAATTTCTACTGCATTGCAAAGTTACAAATCTTTATCTTACAATTGTTGAGACTTTTAAGTACTGAAAATAATTGAAAACCAAGTTTTCAATTTATATAGTGAATAATAATGAAAATTTTGCGCGTTATAACGTTTTAGAATGAATATGCTACTTAGTAGTATAGAAATATATGTGCCTAACGTAATGATGAGGAGTTATCGTATTTCTCGAGATAATAAGGAGACATCTCGATTTTTTAATCTACGGCATTATCGCGTTTTATCAAATATTTATTTTCTAAAATATAACTTTGTAATATATATTAACTAAAAAAATATGTTAACGTATGCGTGTAATAATAATGTTACTTTCTATTCGCAAATATTATATTACAATAGTTTAATCGTAGATTTTTTTTAATTTATTTGTTGCACTAACGTCTAACAAAGATTTTCTTTTTTGCTATGTCAATTGTTATCAATAACAAGCACAAAGTGCTTTTTAATATTGATTGTCGTAAATGCTGTAGAACTTGTTATACACTTTTTAGATCGACGATATATGAATATAAATAGCTATCATCATTTTATAATAACGCTGTATTAACTCTTATAATAGTTTTAAGTGTTATAAACAACAATTATGAAAACTGTATATAAAATTGTAACAAATAAGATATGCGTGTGTATCGCTTGGAGGAACGTAAACCGTCGATTTTTTTCTCTCTCTGAGATATCAGTCAGAGGTGATTAAAAAAACTCGTTTCTAATCAGCGTTTACGCACAGATTTTTACATAATTTCTACAAATTTTTCGATCACTCATTACGAATACGGTTTTGTAATTGTGTGTCTTCAAATTGTCACTCGAATTTAAAGTCTGTATTTCTGTGATATAATTGAGAAATCGTTTGAAACTTGTTATGTATCGGAAGAAGTTTTTAGCAGTAATAACGCGATCGAGAATAGCACGTTTAGAATCGCGCTATCGAGGAAAGTCCGACTCGCAATCGAGCTTCAACGTTAAGCGATTTTATAATTGTAAGCGTGATTTTTCTGTATAGCTATATACAAATAATAAAATATACTAGAATAATATTAATAGAGAGATAATTGTATAGCATTCTTTAAGATTACATAGATCATTTCCTTGGTTTTTCCCTTTTCTTTACGTTTCCTTCATAATAATATGTAATTAATATTCAACATACACATTTTTTAATCAAAAGATAAATAACATTAATGTGCAACAAGATTGCAATGTATAGTATATCTATCACTCATACCAATTAGTTTTTTTTATAAAAATTATAAAAAATATATCTTTATATTAATTAATATATCTTTAAATATAATCTAACAGATGCAATTTTTTCCAAAACTTTATTAACTCAATAAAATTTGCTATAAGAAAATAAAAAATTTGTTTAATTCAACATTAAACTATTACTTCTGAAAAATAAACAGTTTTTTAGTTCATAATTAATTCGTACTATGATTTTGATTTGAAATATAAAGAACTCGTACAGTAAATTTCTTTGAATTTAATAAAAGTTTTTTTGGTCCATTTTATTGATATATAATGTTAAATAAGTCTATCTCATTCGCAGTTGAGTCATGTTTCACGATATCGCAGGTTGATTATACTCAGTATAATGTATATTATAGCCAAGATCATAAAATAGCCGCCATAGACGTAGAACTAACAAGTGAAGATTTTTATGTTGTTAGGAAATATAAAATTGATGCATTATCGACATATAATTCTTACCTGCTGTCTGATATCCAGCATGATCGTATTGACAACTACAAGCGTCAGTAGACTTTGCATTAATAATGCGAGAAATATGTTTATGCCGAATATTAAGCCGTGACTATCCTCGGATATACATTTAGCGACCTCAAAGCTGTACGCAAGAAAAAAAAATATTTTAATTATCTCCCCTCTAATTTTGTTTTAAGAGTAAAGAATAAAAACTAGAAACTTTTTGTAACTTTTTGAAAAAAATTATTTTTGTTATAAACTCTTGATATTAATTGTATTAATATGAAAATTTACCTCGCAACAGTGACCATGGTGTGATAAATTATACCAAATATAATATAACCGGCGTATAAGAACCAAATGTTATAACTGTAAGAGGATGCCAATAATATAGAGCCTTCTAACAACGCGAATATGGAACATATTATATCTCCTAATAGAACCCAGTTTAATTGTATCTTTCCTACATAAAATACGCTTATTGCACCTGGTAAAAAAGTTTATAAAAAAATGACTATTTGGAAGTTTATTTATTAATTGCGTTCTTTTTTATTATTTAATTTACTTTAAGTTTTATTTAAATTCGTAGATTAAAAAATCTAATTTTGTATCCAATCTCATCAATTTGGATATATTAAATAGTTCTAATTTTATTTGCATCTTTTAAATAATGAGTAAATCTATTTTTTATTTTAAGTAAATTGGTAACTTGGATTAACAAAATGTTTTATAAGTATAGATTAAGGGAAATATTCTCTATCGAGGCTATTAATACAAACTAATACTATTAATCACTTGTAAGCTTATCTTCAATCTAATATCTAATCAGATGTCTAAAAACGATTAGAAAGTCAAGATTAACACCCAACTAATGTCCAAAATGACATCAAATGAGTGTTAATTCTCAAGTTGGAAGTTTATTTGAGAGTTTACACTCATTTGAGTGTCATTTTGGTCACTAGTTAGGTGTATTTTTCATAAAAAAAATGTGATTATATTTGATATGTAAGCATACGACGACAGATTAATCTGTTTATGCATACTTCGATTAATTATGTCTTACTGTGCTCCGTGTGTTGTAATCATATACGAGTTTGTAATTGTTCCTTTTATCAATAAGTCAACTCCTTTTATTTTTATGCTGTGTATGCATACCTTATTTTAATGTTATTTTATCACTGAAATCTTTTTACATAGATTCTTGCATAATTTGCAATTCTTTATCACTGCTCTTTAATTTTAATTAAAATTTATAACATGCTTATTATAAACAATTTTGAAAAATGTTAAACTTTATATCATAATTTGAAAAAATCCAAAATAAAGATTTAAAACATTTCTATCTTATGTACATGAACAAGAAATTGTCTTAAATTTTATTCACTTAAACACTTTTGACTTGAGATGCTGCATTTCTCAGATATTCTTATCCTTCATTCTATTCTCGCATCTTTCGATTTTATAAGATTGAAATAACATAATAATATTAAGTAAAAATCGAATTAAATAATATAGTTGTCTCATTAAAAGCGTTTTTTCCTTACCTACGATCGCGTATGCAAAATCCACAGCGCCATTGTAAATTCTATCGCCTGGTTTCACTGCAGTTTGCCACAACAATTGTGAATAAGTAGCGACCATGAGATAACCACTGGTAGACAAAGCCCACCAGGCCGACCATTTGATCACTCGATAATTAGTGTAAGCTAGCACAAAGTGTTTCCACAGCAGCACATATGCATCCTTGATCTGACGAAGCAATGTGTCTGGTTCTGTTTTGCTACTTTTATCACATAATTTCCGTGAATTACTCGGCTGTTGTAATTGATCGATCGATTGTATAGTAACTAAATTCTTTTCTTTATCATTGGAAACACGATGGAAATAGATGGACTGACCCACAGAAGGCAGGAAGAGTGACCAAACTGTTGCAATGCTGATGGCTAATTATATGAAATTATATCCTTTAAATATATTACAATA
>QKQZ01012482.1:0-10729 GCA_003595255.1 Solenopsis fugax | reverse complement strand
TAAGTTGTGTATTTTGGTACATAGAATGCGAATATAAAAGAAAAAATTGTTCCAACGACAATTCGATGTTCGGTGTTTCGAATCGCCCTAGCGTCAACTTTGCGCATTATTGTGTATGTCTACAAAAATAGACATCACACAGCAAAAAGTAAACACGAAATATTTCAAATACATTCAACTGGACACGATACATTCAAAGTTTTCAAAAAGAATCTTATTTATCTTACTTAAATTTTGAAGAAATGCTGACTATCAGAAATTACTTCGAAAAAGTAACAAAACACATTTTTTACTGCCACGACTTCAATATGACGTCGTCGTCAACGAAACTTTATTAGCAACGTCGTTATATTAGGACGCATTTACAGTATTTAAAGTAAATTTTTAACATATACCCATACAAAGATATTTCCATTTTTACGAATTTTACCCCCCTCCCCCCCTAACGAATAGCCCAGGTCTCCCCTATAGTTTTATCTAGATAATTTTCAGATAATATCATTAAGCAAAAAACAATTTAGGCTATGAAATATGTTCATATTTTTATTTCTAAATCAATATTTTTAAAAACAAAAGTTCTTCAAATAATTATACTAACAAAAAATATTTCTCGTTAAATTTGAATCAATACATAAATCAAAATTAAAAATAGGAGAAATATATAAATATAATTCACATTAATATAATGACTGACAAAATATCTTGTAAGTTTTCGAATTTATAGTTTTGGGGCAATTTTTATAATGCACTACTGTTGATCTGAATTGCGTTTCGATATATATTGCCAGTACTAAAAATCTATAGTTCACATTACGTACTTATCTATAGATTTTCAGTACTGGCAATAAATTTTGCAATTCTTGAAAAAATCTGTTAGGATAAATAGTAATTTGGAAGTTGAGGCTAAACACAATACTTCATTCTTGTTATTCGCATTATCTTAGATAATTTAAAAAAGATAACATTTTTTAATCCAAGATAAAGATGAAGATAATGTACATTATAATAATCTAGACAAAGATAAGATGAAGTTATTTCTTTATCTAGATGATTATCTAGATAGTTTTATATAAATAACGGCAAACACTGTTGCTTATATGTATATGAAACAATGAATTGTTGATTTGATAGTCATTTTTTTCTGTGTACGTTTTCTAAAGATGTAATATACCTATTGCATCGAAATTGCATGTTTTAGAAGCGGATTTGATTAATTTCGTTATGTAATAATCGTGGCGTTAATATATGGAGAACTAAACATCACGTTTGTATTTACACAGATAAAATGTTTTTCGCCATCTGTGCATATAGGGATTTAGCAAATTACACAATGTGCGACGACGTGGCTTGTATGAACTGGTGCGTATTAACGTTTTTGAGTTGTCGCAGTATTAATTATCCGCAAATCGAGGCGGATACACGGACATGCATTTAATAATGTAACGATATAGCTTATGTCCGATTGTATTGGCTCGGAGCGACGTATGTGTGCTATTGATCCAGCAGAGGCAATAACCAACACGATATGTATATGCATATTCTCTCTTAATTGATAGATATGGATAGATTACCGATAGGCACGCTAATGTGCCAATATTTTGCACATTTTCGCGATATCTGCAGGAATTCTTGAATCGAAGAGTGCATTACGTAAATTATATTGTACACGATACTTATTACAAAATAGATTTGACGACAAACAGCTATAATTTCTCTTAGAATAGAAAACAGAGCAAAATTGATAGAATTTTTAATTGGAAACCATTTAAAGCTTATAATTTGCTGGCGGAAAAGGATCCATTTTTACTATCGAGGACACACATCGAAATATCACCTCTACCAAAAATGCTTTCAACGCAATCAATCATTGCCGGCGGTGTTTTTCCTGAGATTTCATTTTTCTATGACATTTAATAACGTGATATCGTGAGGAACAATTAAATTACGAAAAAATAAATTAAATTATATCACATTAATGCTGATTTATTATAAATTCTACTTATTAAATTATTTAATAAACGAAAATTAATTTGTCTTTTCATCTATTGATGAAAATTGACAGATATATCGCCTCTGATTACACAGTTAATGAAGAAAAAAAAATGGAAAGAGCTAATCATCCAACTGCTATCATTATGTTATACCGTTACACGTAATACTTTGATAATCACCGACTTATCCTTCTCTTATTCTTGGGACTCATTAATGCGTGAAAGATTAGTACCACGACCGTACAGCTTCCTTCAATAGCCGAAGGATATACCTTGGCGCATCCACAGATCCGTGATCCGTTACAGTTCACCAGTCTTAGGATTTGCGCAACTGGCTACACTTAGCCGACATTGCCGCACCGAAATTGCACCGTTGAGTATCGGCATTTGCGAACTATCACGAAACGGGATATTTCGCAATCAGAAGAAACGACGAAGAGATGATGTAGCGGTGATGGGAAGCAGGAGCGTTTTAGCTTACTTAAGGACCTCAGATCTTATTCATTATGTAAAGAATTATTTATTTGGAAAAGGAATTCATTCAGTCTCGCGAAAATGTCTCTTTTAGAATTATGTTTATACTTCATTATGATTGCGTTTTGAATTTTAAGCAACTTTATATATCAATAATCTGAAAGTTATATAAGGAAGAGTTTTACCGGACACGATAAGTTTTTTTTCTGTGATTTTATAGTGGTTCAGAAATTAATAGATAATTGATTTTTATTAAATACAATGTTACTCTAAAATATCATTTATTAGGATAGAAAATCTACAATTATTTAGAAAAATAAAAATATCCAATTTTCATAAAATTTAGAAAATATATAATCGTCTTTTAATACCGGACAGTTTTTTTTATACCTTTTTCAAACTTAAACATAAAATCTGCTGATAATGAAAATTAAAGTAAACACTTAAACTATTAAACTACGTATCAATGCTATTTTTGCAATGTAAAAACACATAGAAAAGAAAAAGGAAGGAATCAAAAGAAGAAAGGAGGAATCAAAGCCGAAAAACAAGTAAAAATACTTGAACGTTACGAAAATATGGTTTCACATTCATGTATTCTTCACTATTAAACGAAAATGGGAATTTTCCAACTATATTACATAGGGAGGTACAATATTAGCAGACATGACAGTAAACTACTGCTACCTAGCTAGTGTTAAAAGCAATTGTCCGATTCTGTAAGACGTCTGGTACTGTAAGACTCTCTTCTAAACATCTCTGTAAAATTTAACTAACTTTTTTGAAGTTAACCATCTTTTTTTACAAAGTCCCAGTTGCATTGACACAAATCACACTTTTTATACTCTTAAATTCCAACACTTAGGCACAATAAAGAAATATTAGATTAGCTGTTAGGAATAGGAATTGAAATTTTAGGATCAGCTTTCTTAATAAATATTAAACGCATAATGGATACAAATAAAACAGATATGTCGTATGAAATGCAACACAATTTATTATTTATCTATAGTGCTCAATGAGGAAAATGATTCTAAAATTTCAATTCCTATTCCTAATATCTAATATTCCTCTATTGTGCGCAGGGCCTTATATATCTTTAGCTTAAATTCTCTGCTCAACAATGCAAGAATTAAATTTATTAAATCAGTATCCATCCATATCATCATTCGATTTAATCGTGGGCCTTTCGAATTACGTAAGCTCTGGATCCCAGGCTAGAATCTCGCGAGCTCAAACGGTAAGACGCCCCTAACGGCAAGGTCACCGCGGCGAAAATAAAATGTCCGAGCCTACCAGTTGCTTCAGGAACGACAGCGGACCGATGTTGATCATCTCGCCGCCCAGTTGAACCAGGATGTAATTCAGCACACCCAGCACGGTGATGCACTCCGTCACGGTGCGGGCGGCGTCCGTTATCTCCTCGGGCCACTTCAGCAGCACGGCCTCCATGTCCGCGGGCCTGAAGTACACAGCTAAGGACAGCGAGGCCAGGTGAAACACCAAGATAATCAATCGCTTCAGGAACTGCAACTTTTCAGTGGAGAATAGATGTCGGCGTATGCACCCACGGAACTTTCCGCATCGATTGGCCGGAACATAAGAGCAAAGTTTTACGAGCGGTAATATAGGGTCGGACTCGCGAAAATATCGCTGGTCCCGGGGCTAAGCTCAGGGAGGCTTGGATACCAGTCGTGCATTTGAGAAGATCGATTTCTCTCTCGCATATTTCGGATCGTTAATCCATTCTGTATCTGTTCTTGGTTTTTCAATACCGAGAGCATAATTTATGATCAGAATTGATATCCTTGACATTATTATTGCAATTACGTTAAATACGACGAAAGTAATGTTTCTTTTTCATTTCATTAATACGTATCTCGCGCCTGTTTATTCATGAATGACATCAATTCCAAATATAGCAAAATTTTGTAGTTTGACGTCATTATCGCGCCACGCTCGTATTGTCGCGTGATAATCCAATTACCAGACGCAGACGTCTTTCGTTTTATCTTTCAGCTGGCGTTATCGCGCCGCTTGTTTGCAAAGTGGTAATCACACGCGCTTCATTTAAACGGGCAAAAACGTTTTAACGAACCGCTCTCCGAGATTGACTCCGGTACGATCCGATAATAGGAAAATCATAGCCAAACGGACACAGTAATACTGCATATTGCGTCTACGTGCGGTTCGAGTGTGGCCGTGATTAGTGCCATAAATGGGACACGTTATGGACGCGGTGCAGTTATAATATGCGCGATACGCGCCCGTCTAGCTGGTGAAGCCTTCGGCGTACGTACGAAAGCTCGTTTGTGATGCGATCGTAATTGCAATCAGCCCGCCCGTATAACTTCGATAGCCATCGTTTCGAAATCACTGAGCCACCATGGACCCGCGACAGACTGACTTGAAATAACCGGTGCAATTATACCGCCATCGCCGGAAGCCTCATCGATGTCACTCGATCGATCGACCCGAGTGTTAATCGTTCCAAGTCACTTGAGAGAGAAAGAGAGAGAGATGGAGAAATCGCATTCGACGTCGCGCTGGTAAACAACGCGACAATATCCCGCATTACGGACGCGCATCTGCGACTCGCACCTACCCGCGAAGCCACGTGAAAATTTGATCTCCTTTTATCAATTTTAAATAAAACGTCCATGTATCATTTTCTTTCAAAAGTTCGATCGTTTGCAAAAACTTAAATCGTCGTTTGGTCGTTTAATTCTTTCCCGAGTTATTTGTTATCCGCTAAAATAGGTTTTAAAAATACATAAAATTTTAAAAGTTTCAGAAACTTTTGCTCGATAAAAACTATGTTTGACGATATTACCCGATCTCTCTCTCTCTCCCTCTCCCTCTCTCTCTCTCCTTCTCGCAAGTGACCTAAGCAGCTTTGCTGAAGTAACATGTTATTTATCGGCAATTGTCCAGGTGGCTCATGTGTTGTCAACTACATAAAATATATAAGCGAAAAAGTATTGCAACGTGAGCTGCTCTCGCGATGTAAGCCGATCTTTCTCAAAGTGCTCGCGTAAAGATTTTCCAAAATATGATCTGGAGCGATAGAAATCTAAAATTGCCTCCTACAAAACAGAAATATCTGCGACTACATGCCGGCATAGCGTATGAAAGATAGATTCGTCGAGACGAGTTTAGAATTGATTCATTTTTAAGTGATAGTTGAATAGATCCTATTAAGAAATTACTTGAGGAAAGTGATAAGCTTTTAGCAGAAAATAATCGAACAATTTCAAACGATCACGATGCATACGACTTTTATTTTAATATATCCTACATTTAAATATTTACATATTATCTAAATTGCTTAGAGAAACGTGTACTATTGTATTAATCATCTAATTTTTAAAATATTTCTTAATGTAAAGCTACTTTATTATGCAAACAAAATACGAAAAACGCAGAAATGCAAAAGTAAAGAACTAAAAAGAATTCCCTATTTGATGCTTTGAGTTATGCAGAGAGCGTAAGAAGAAAAGAAATCTCTCTCTCCGTTCGACGTAAGAATCGGTTATACGAATACACAATACAAAGTTATAATACACGCTCTGAATGAAGCAGCCATTGTTTCATGAAAGAACAAAGCAACTCCTGAATATTATAACAGCAAGCATAATACCGCATCTATAATGCTAGGTACAAAATTTTCTAATTTTGATATGCTTTTTATTTTGAAATATTTTTATCGTAAAATGTATGTTAGATGTTGTCCAAGCTATTTTCGGGAAAAGAGGCAACTATTTATTCTCTAAATTTGACACCTCATTCCTCGAAGCACTAAGGAAAAATAGGGTATTCGAAATATCAGTGGAAGATGAATTAATAAAAGATGAAGTCAGAGTATGTACCGTGTGATTCTATTGTTACAAAGAGGAAACTCGAGTCGTCGCAGCAAAGTCAAGCATAAAGGCGAAGAGACGATGAAAAAGTTCGAAATATAGTAACGCCTTATAATTCAGCGAGAAACGAGCGGGAACGCCATCACGTGGACGCACTTACTCGCGCGAAGGTCTTCCATTTTTCCTCAAGTAATCGCTGAATAATACCACCGTCCAGCATGTCCAAGTGCTCCTCCTTCGTACCGTTCAGAATGATAAATAGCGCAGAGTTCCAGTCTGAAATAGAAATTCGGAGAGAGCCATTTGCGGTTAATGGAACATCGCTTTAGGGTTTGCGCCGCGATAATTATGGGTTTTGCATTAGTGAGCGTGCATAGAGGGCGATGTATACAGGTGCAGGTGCGAAGGGGGAAGTCTCTTTTCGGCATTCTCTCCCTCCCGCGGCGGAGAAACATCCGGCACGAAAGATTCCCCCGCTGTGGAGACGGAAATTTTCTGTCACCGCCATGTGTGCGCCCCTGTCGCCGTGGCGCCATACGCTCAAAGGAAAAATCCGTGGTGCCATTAAAGTTTCATTCGAAAATACTCGCAATTGCCGGAGAATGGCACGGCGAGACGCTCTTGAAAAATGCCGGCTGTTTATGTATCCGCTGTACGTCGGCGCGACGAACCGGGCAACATCCGGACAGGTCCCCCATCTCGAGGTCGACGTTTAAATATTTCAATCACGATTACTGACTTTTAAACATTTTAACGCGATCGATATAGTGTACGCCTTTCGCCCTGCCGAATCGCGTCGTGCAATATTAAGTGCAGCGTTCATGTGCAGCGCGTTACCGGGAGACTCGGTTGTGTATCGATCGCATGCATCTGTCGTCGCACTTCGCCCGGCTTTGGCGCGAGTGCTAAAGTAATTGGAACTTGGAGGATTGTATCCTCGGGAGTCCTTAATTACCGCTCGACACGGGCGAAGGTGTGCACGGTAGCTTGACCCGTCAAAAACATCGTTTTCCGGATGGGAAATGTCTGGAATGAACGCTATTATTTTAGCTATTATTTCATCAATATTGATTTTATTGCTAAATGAAGCTTTAGGAAGATGAAAAGAGAACGATCTAAGATAGAACTCCAATTTTCGACAATTGTGTCGATCGTCGTGTATCGCGGCCCGCGCATATACATATACATAGCGGTCGTTACATTCTGACTGGGATTTCAAATGATTACACATTTATAATTCAAGAGGGGATAATTCGGATTTCAGACAAGTCAGTCGAGCGGATCCGATGCTAATGTCGATACTCTCGATCATCCGGTTCTCAATTTTGCATGACGACCGCCGATCTGCCGGCTTAAAACCGGTCGGCGAAGTTACTAACGCGTGTCCGTTACCGCAGCACGTAATTATATCTGACTTTGGAACACAGAGCCGCGATAGTTTTCCCCCAGCTTCCTCCTAGTACATCCTCGGTCACTATCTACTAACCTCGACCGGACATTGAACCGAGCTTAAATAACAAAGTACCACTTTGGGCGGTACATTTCTCACGATCGGCAGTAATTATTTCGGAGGACCGGTCGTGAAGTTAATGAGATGTAGGTACTTCCGAGATAGATAAACTTGGAACTGTGGCAGTATAATTTTAATTTGCGTAGGCGATGACACGAGATCTTTTCCAAATAATAAATGTAAAATATTTAAATTTTGAAAATAATTTATAAGTCATTTAAAAGGATAAGCTCTTAATAATGCAAAGTTTTAAGCTTATTTAACTTGTGTATATATATTTAAAATCCACTTTTTCGGCTCAAGATAAAAGAAAAGTACTCGATTACAGAAAATAATCTAGAGAATAAATTTATTACCAGTATTGACTTTATCTGTATAAAATAATCCTTTGTTTAGCTTGTCTTTATAGGATTTACCATCTTATGTACGATCTTATTTTCTAAGGCTTTCTGTTATTGTCGTCGCGATAAAGTCTGCAATATGCGATTCTGTGCCGGATGCTCTCGAAATAGACATCGACACACCTCTACATTTTTCTCGGGTCGACAAGTCGATAGATCCTGGTGGAAGTTAAATAATACAAGAGAAAAAAGCTTTGTGAAAGCTCAACGGATAATTAAAATTACGTGGAAGTCTACTGGGTGCCGTCAAGCTTACAAAGGTGATTATTTTCAGTGAGAGGATTTTATTTATATTTGATATTGAAAACACTTAATGTGTTATACGAATTAAAATGGAAAATATAAACCGATGCCAAACTCTTTGTGTCTACCAGATTTCAAGCAGATATTTTAAAAATTAATTAAAAATTAATTGTGATAAATTCTAAAATTTTTTAAAAATAAATTTTTAATTTATAAAAAGATTTTTTTTTAATGTTATATATGTATATATAAATGAAACTTAAATGGAACATTCAATATGTAGGAACTGTAGATATAATTCCGGATTTCTTAGTGAACATAGTATATGTCAGTTCCATAATATATTGTTCACAAATTTAAGCTCCGTTTAAAATGAAAGTAGAGCACTTTTTATTAACTTTCTACTCTTATAATACCAATATGTAACATTATCAAATATTTTTTTAATTTGAAGAGAAAATTATTACAAACAAATGTTACATATAGACATGAAATCGAGATATTTTTTATTTACGATTTTTGCTACAATGTAATACACGATTGATGCAAACTCATTTATCTAACTATTAAATGTGGACTATAAAATTTATTAAACTACCATTAATCTCGTTTAATATTTACCTTTGTTAATAATTTAGGAATAATTTCGTGTGTTTCTCTTGAACTAGGGAAAATAATTTATTTATATTTTCTACAATTAGAAGAATTTCATTTTTCAATATATGTATATCTTTCTACAATAACGCGAAATTTTATTTTTATATTAATATATAATACTTAAATTTTTTAAATAGCGCTTTCATGTAATAGAAAAGTAGAATTTTCAAATAGAATAGAAAATTTTGGTATACGATCTTAAATAACATATTTTTCTTCATGTACGTATAATACATACATATTGGACAAATTTTATATCGTAGGTCGTTTCAAACTCGAAAGCTGCCGTAGTCCTCTTACGTAACGTCGCTTACGTGCGAAGGAAAAGTCTGAAATAAGAACTTGTGCAACGTGAAGGATGGCAAGCGTCTTAACGACCGTGCGTCGTCAGGAATCTGTTTCCGGTCAAGAATACCGTAAGCGGTTCAGTGCAGCATCGTGATGATCACACGTGTCTGATACTTTCATCGTCACGAATCTCGAAATTTCTCGCAGGTTAATCCTTTAGCATTCAAGAATATATAAGTAAATTACTTATATTTTCTGCGTGCGTTAATGTCTCACTCACTCTTATTTTCTCTCTCTCTCTCTCTCTCTTCTCCCCCTCTTCTCCCCCTCTCAATCAATCAATATCTCTCTCTCTCTCTCTCTCTCTCTCTCTCTCTGTCTCTCTCTCTCTCATGCATTAAAAAACGTAGATAACGTGCATTTTCCGTACATCTTTGTAATTCTCCGTAATAATAACAATAATAAAGTGGTTTTATCTAATGTGTTATAAGAAAATTTATAAGTGTAATGAGATGTACAATAAAATTTGCTTTATCTCAGTCATACGATGCAGAACAACAATCAGGTCAACAGCGCGCCGCAAAGGAAATTTTTGGTGGATCCCGCAACAGAAAGACCTTCAATAACCCATCAAGAAGAACAGCTAAATGCTAATGGGCAAGTTCGGCGAATAGATCGGGATATGTACGGTAATAGATGACGATGTGAATGGTGTAACGGGAAACCATATTTTCTTTTAAATGAACATTTCTATTTTGTATTTTTTTACACGATATTTATATTTTTAAGTCAATGTTCTTAGAGGGCCTGCCGTAAAATGTCAATAAATGCTCTGTCTGTTTGTCTGTCTCTCTGTGTCAGCAAAGCGTTTGATAACAGCCTGCAATAAAAATTGCAACATTCCATAATTTTTATTTCGGAACTTTTTCTGATCGCATTCACGCCACGCTTATACTTTTACGTATCTGGGTTCCCAACAGAATTAATTTTTAATTAACCCGCGAATAGTAGCGTCGCGAAAAATGACGGCGTTGATTGCGCGCGGGCTGTCTCGGAGTTGCAGCGTAGAGTCAGTTTCCAGCGCGGATACGATACCGGAAGTTGCGAAAATAACATTTTACGCGAGCGTCGTGCTCTCACGGCGCGGTCCTCGGATTAAAACGGGAAAAAACGTCGGCAGGGCCGGGACGAGGGGAATGGCTTTTCCGTTGAAAGCTCGACCTTTGACCGCCGTCACCGAGGCTCTTTTGGCCAACCGCCACCATCCTCCCACCCTTCGACTCCGCCTTCTCTCTCTCTCTCTCT
>QKQZ01012461.1:0-23974 GCA_003595255.1 Solenopsis fugax | reverse complement strand
GAAAATTGATGTGTTTCATGATATATTTCGGAAAAGCTCCCTTTTCTACAGCACTATATAGTAATCTAACTTTAGACAGAGTGTGTGCGAGTAACATCCGCGAACGGACCTNATGATATATTTCGGAAAAGCTCCCTTTTCTACAGCACTATATAGTAATCTAACTTTAGACAGAGTGTGTGCGAGTAACATCCGCGAACGGACCTGTTTGAACGTGTTTTGTCCAGCTTTTTTATGTAAAATACTCACAAAAAAGTTTTGCTTACACACAATGGTAGTCCCACAGAACCCCAACAAAACTTTGCTACCGTGCCGTTTGAATTCTAGTTGACCAATAAATTTGATTAATCATATCAATCGAAAGAGGAGATTTCAAACTTTTCTTACCTCCTAGTCCGAACCTCCTATTTTCTTCCGTCTTTACACAGTAAGCGTTCGAAACTTCATATAGGGTTTCTCTGACCCATTCGTATGTTTAAGAGTTAATGTTCCAATTATCACACGATTTACTTCTCTTGATTATTACATCCGCATTTTTTTAAATAGTCGAAAGAGTTATAATGACCCGTCTTTTCGAGCACGGACCAGCTTGTCGGTATTGCCAGGACTCGAGATGGATCGCGGATAAATGAGGCTGAGAGTTGTGATTCAATCAGAACGATTTATAACACTAAATTAACACAAAATTAAAGCTAACATGATACAGATTCGTATAACGGTTAACTAAATGGAACTTGAGATATTTACAATGCAGTATTGGATTAATCAGAACTGGATATATTTACAATGCTGTATGAAGTCGCTCAGCGGGTACGGAACACAATATAGAACGGCTTTCGAATTTACAGCTGTTTCTCGGCAGTGCGTCAATGTTTTTATGCTCGGGTTTAAACACGCTGGGGATTCCCTCGCCCGGTTCACCGGCGATCGCAAATTCTCGAAAAGACGAAATGACGACCGCTGCTCCGAAATCGCTCGGTGAAGGCGGGAGAGCACTCTAAATCCCCATTGGTTGCAGCCGTCGTCAGGAAGCAGTTGTTGCAAAATGCAGACCGGTTGTCGAGAGCGCTCGACGAAGGCTAGAGAGCACTCTACCTGCCGGTTTTGTCAGCCTGAGATAGCGAAAAGAAAGGCGAGAAATACGAGAGCGCTCGGTTGAGGCCAGAGAGCACTATCTCAAATCTCTCTTCGGTCTGGCTCTAAGAAGAAATGGACCAGAAACAGCAATCTATCTGGAGGATCTCGTTTTTTTATACCGAAATCTCAGAGTGTCGGGGATGTTCGGGTGGAGTTGGCCCGTAGTCCAGCATCCCCGCCGCTTCGAGATCGGTTTGCTCGCGCACTCGCTCGCAATCATGCGCTCGATTCGTGCCAGCGCCAGGAGAGTTACAGCATGATGCGCGTGCGCGAGAAGTTCGTCGCTGTCGCGCGACGGTTTCGTTCGTGTAGACGAACGCGTGAATAAATTTATCGGCACCGATGCGCCTGTTCAGCTGTCCGACGGGTGTTCGGTCGGACAGCGGGGCGGACGGTGGTCCTCGAGGGAACGCTGCAGGGATACATCGTTATAAAGTGCTTGTAGGAATTTCGAATTCGGTAACAATATCTTTTTTGTCCCACTTTCTTATTGCTTCAATTATATCCACCTTCTTAGAAAGTATTAGTGTGTTGAATTTCCTCTTAGGACTCATTTCACGAAAATAATAATTAAAGATACGGAAATACTTTCGCTTAATGACAAACGTGTGGCTTGCTTGGACATACACAGAGAATGGGTAGGTAGAGCAGGTAGAGCTGTGATGCAATGAAGTGTCGTCTTTTGTTTTTCAGCAACGTTATGCTATACAGTCATGGTAGAAAGACAAGGATATGCTCACGCGCATGCGACCAATCAAAATTGTCAAAGTGTGACGTCAGAGGTAAGCGGTGAATTTAAAACTGCTGTTTTCAAACATCCTATGTTAGTGGCATTCTTGTTCGATATATTAATTTGATTTCAAGTTTGCAGAGAAAAATATGTTTTAAAGTAATATTTTATGAACTAAGAAATATCCTATAAAGAAATATAATATAAATTAACATTACAAACATAACAAAGTTTTATATAAAAGTTTTATATAAATATGCATGCATAAAAATGTTAATCTTTTCGTCTAAAAAAAAATATTCTCAGTTGACCTATTTTGTAACCTTAACAATGTCGTTATGATATCCTTACGCAGGTTTTTTGTATTATGTAATAGTTGTTCAATGATACTATAATAACATCGGTTACAGAATAATAGGCCAGTTGATCTCGGTTAGATAAGTTTGACAGTTTCCTCTCTCATACCACTTTGTAAGGATAGTTCAATGACAACAATAATAACAACATATATAAAAATGCTACGGAAAGTATTTATTATTTGTAAATTTTTTTAACTTTTTTCTTATTCTAAGAACTATTTTTTACAGTAATGATTCGATTAAGTACTCGTACTCTAATGTAAGTTCTTGTTCTAACAAAACATAACGAAACCTCTCTTGGCAGTTCAATAGGTTTCAACGCATTTTCAATTTTATCCGCAAGTTTCTGAAAGATAAATTTGTCTTTCCTAAGATTTGTACCGTGATACTTAGAGAATTCTATGTTCGTGATTCGCGCAGTTTTAAAAGATCGGGTGATGGGTATATGCATTTCCCTCGAGAAATGAATTGTAACCAATTATTATCATTGACAGTTGGTAGCTCGTATGTTTGTATACCTAGTGTGTTGTGTTTACTTTTGAACCTGTATGTTACATATCCAGCTATATATATTAAACCTTGATCTTCAATATTATTAACAATTTCCATTTCATCCAAAGATTTTAGTAATTGTTCTTCTTGTAAAGTAGGAATATATGTAGTTGAATTTAATGGAATGCAATTTTCATTATTATTACTATCATTCTCTGTTAACAATTCTTCTACATAAAAATCGGTTGTTTCGTTATCATTTGTATACGGCGCTAACATTTACCGTAGTTGAACCGTTCGATCTGATTGGCTCCAAGTGTGATGTCACACTTTGACTGCGCAGTGGGTGACCACGCGGTGAGCATATCCTTGTCTTTCTACCATGTATACAGCTACGATTTCGAGTTATACAGGCAGCGACAATAGAAGTTGGACTTAACGTAAACTTCAATTTGTAAACGGCTAGCTACTTTAAATTCGAGTTACAGAGGTAAAATAATACCTCTAAATATCTGATAAATAATTCTAATTAAGATAAGTTTTATTTCGATTTATAAAGATTTTCCGTAGTGGAACGGAAAGTGAATGAACAAAATTTTCGTCTTATAGAGGTTTCGAGTTGTAAATGTTCGAGTGTATCTTTATTGTACGTTTTTATTTACTATTTGCAATCTAATATACCAAGTGTAAATATGATTTTTCTGTAATATTTAATAAAAAAATGCATAATATACATATAAGACAATATTTTATTTGCATAACATTCTTATTGTAATCTTACTGCTTAAAATATCTTAATACACAAAATAAAAATTTGGAGTTTAATCTATATTTGGATAATATTCGTCTTTAAATAAATCAAAATAAACTTTTCCAAATTAAAAAAAAGACGTAAAGTTAAAACATTACGACAAATGTTATATTTAACGTACCAGTACGTGTGTATATATTACCTGATCCATTAGTTATTAATACTATACCCTGTAAGCAAAGAACATTAAATAAATGTTTTGAAATATCGATTTTATAATGTGACTTTTATCAATATTCTTATACAATATTATAAATATAAATGTTTTAAAACATTACCATAATATGGTATTTTTGAATGTTTAAAAAACGTTTTAATAATGTTTCGAAATACTTTGTAAATGTGCTTTAGATATTGTATAACCCAGAATTGTTCAGGATTTATACTTTTGGGTTTGAAATTGAAATGTGTCGGCGTTTATAACTATTTCCATTCTTAATTCTCACTTCATTGCTGTTTTGTCATAGCGCGCGACGCTCAGTTTCAGAAACGAAATTATTAGGCGCGTTTCACTTAACACTCGCAACGATACGGTAACTTCGTGATACGATTCCAATGCATAACAGTAACATATTTCATGATGAACGGATTTGGCGCTAACAAAGTACCCCGAGATATTCACTATTCGTTATTATGGACTTCGTGATAATCCACGCCCTGCCAAAAATTCCTGTATAGGACCATTACGGTCACATATAGGACCATAATGGTCCCATATAGAACCGTAATGGTTCCATATACATAGGTCCATGTAGATCCATGTAGGTCCCATGTAGATTCTATGTAGATCCTATAGGGCACCTAGGTCATTTTCCCATAGAGCACTTGGGTTATTTTCCTATGGGAATTCGCGGCAGGACGTATCGATGATACTCGTAATTCTGATCGGTAATGGAAAATTGCTCGTGATGATAGTTCAGAGTCACCTGGTATGTAACGACTACCATGCGTATGCATGCCGATCAGTGACCACGATTTCGAGCATTGAACGGATGCTGCTGCCACACGACAATTAACCAAATTACTTCTCAGCAAAGAACGTAATAATTTTGGCAGTGATTTCGCGACGGTAACGAGTTTCGTTGAGACGCGAACTTATCGTTAACAACTGTCTCGCGAATACTGTGATCACGTAATCTTGCGTACAATGTACGAGAGTCATCTGAAAAGTTTTAAGCCCAACATAGAAACAAATATTTTTTCGGTCAAATTCAGTTTTATTTTTCAATACAGTCTCCTTTTAAAGCGATATATTTTTCCCAGCGAAAAGTGCTCCTATTCCTTTAACCGATTCAAATAGTAGTTGGTATCTTACTCTGCAAATATTAGGCAATTAGGCTTCTACGGATGTGATGACGATGAAAATTTCTGTCCTTCAAGCCAAACTTTGAGCCTAGGAAATAGGAAAAAGTCGTTGAGCGCCAGATCTGAATACGATGGATGGTCAATCAATTCGAACTGCAATTCGTGAATGTTTGCCATGACGACCGCCGAAGTGTGAGACGATACATTATCTTGATGGAACAGCACTTTCTTCTTCTTCAAATGAGACCGTTTTTTTCGAAATTTTTGCCTTTAGCTTGTCAATTAATGATGCGTAGTATATCTCTGTTATTGTTTTACCCTTTTCAAGATAGTTGATGAACACAATTTCATGACTATCCCAAAAAACAGTCGCCATAACTTTCTTGGCCGATAAAACCATCTTTGCCTTGGAGCAGGTTCACCCTTCGCAGTCCACAGTTTTGACTGTTCCTTCGCCTCAGGAGTAAAGAGATAGATTCAAGTTTCATCAACAGTTATTATTCGACGCAAAAATTTCGATTTGTTTCGCTTAAACCGCTCCAACAGGGCCTTAAAAATGTTGATTCGAATTCGTTTTTGGTCCACAGTGAGCAAGCGCGGCATCTAACGTGCGATTAGTTTACGCATGCCTAATCTTCAGTCAATATGATAAACACGTTCTTTCAATATGTTCACAGCCTCTGCTATCTCTCTAACCTTGATTTGACGATCGTCCAGCACTATTTGTTGAACTTTTTCGATGTTATCGTTGTTGGCTGTTCCGAACGCTCATTACCAAGCTGATACGACCACGTTTAAATTCAGCTGCCCATCTTTTCACGGTGGCAAATGATGGGCTAGAGACCCCGTAACAACGTCCAACTCGGCTTTAATTTGTGCAGGAGTATTGCCTTTCAAATGCAAGAATTTAATCACGGCACAATATTCGATTTTTTTCATTTTTATAAAAACACTGACATCGACTGGCACAAATGACTGTCAAACAACAACTGAGCGTCCAAAATGGTTACAATTTTCTCAGGTATCTTTCAAAGCATGTACGATTATAGTACCATTTTTTTATTGAAGAAAAAGATAGACCTGGCAGAACCATTTGGCCGATACATAAGTATTTTAATAGCTAGGTTACGAGAATAAAGTAATAATTGTATGTACATATAAAAAAGCTTAAGCGTTACTGCGAGAAACAAAAGGTCCCGAATATACAGGTTGAAAGATAAAAAAGGATAATTATAAATAAAATATACATAGCCTAACAAGTAGAGAAGGAAAGGTGATGAATGATCGAAATGAGCGGAACTGATATAGCAAATATAAAATAAGTTGGGGCGCCGAACGTACGAAAAAGTCAAATTAAGTTAAATAGACGTAAAAAGTTTATTATAAATAAAACATATAGCTATATGTATAAATAAAGACTAAATAAAAAAATGCTTTTACTGAACCCGAAACTACTTAATAAGCTAAATAATAAAAGATGCTTTAGAGTATACTTACAAGGAAAGGGACAGAAGTGTCCGTCTCCGATTTTGACGAGCCTTTAATATTTTGTAGTACAGATAAAAATAAAGGATACGTATTTTTTATACCCAAAAAGTGCCCATACGCACTTTTAGGGGGTGAAACTCCCCTTTGAAGAAAATCGGTTTTCTTCTTTCAAAGCGTGTATCGTCGAAACTATAGGAAAAAAATGTTCTAATTGAAAGTTGAATGGCTCTAAAAGTACTTTATAACAGTGATAAAAAAAAGTTATTTATTTTATTTTTTTACACTTTCTCTCGCCGCTTTTTTTGAAAATTTTTATTTTTTTTATAAGCAAAATAAATCTTATTTTATTACAAATTCAACGATGTATGATAAAGTTATATTTCGACATTCCCATTTTCCAAAAATAATTTAAAACGTCTCTATGCGCATAATACGCGCACTCGTTCGAAAGACACGGAAATGTTCCCCTCCGATTTTGACGAGCCTTTAATATGTTGTTGTACAGATAAAAATAAGAACGTATTTTTCTATACGTGCTCAATCTCACTTTTAGAGGGTGAAATATCCTTTTGAAGAAAATCGGCTTTCTTCTTTCGAAGCGTATATCGTCGAAACTAAAGAAGATAGGAAAAAATATTCTAATTAAAAGTTATAATGGCTTGAAGAGTACTTTATAACAGTGATAAAAAAAATTTTTTAATTTTTTTCATCACTATTATAAAATACTCTTCAAGCCAGTGTTCGCAACGAAATGCACATTTCGACGGGCTGAATTCTGAGGAGACGTCTCTCTCCCCACTACTGCTCAAGGCTCGATGGCTGTGCCGCTGATCGCACGCGAAACGTTGTGGCTTGAAGGACGTCCCTATCTCGTCAGAAATAGCTGGGTATCCCTTCGGCCCAATCATTATTACAGCATTTATCGAAATAACTTATTTTTATATTTAAATATTAAATTATCTATTATTAATGTATTATATGTATTCCTTGTAATAATATAATTGAAACAATATATAATAATTATAGTGTTAACAATAGTTTTCCACATCACCTATGAGGTACTATTGTTTTTTTTTTTTATGTAATATTTTCCCAGTAGGCCTATTCCAGAAGAGGATAAGCAAATATGACTTGGCAGGAAAGCAACATTCTATATTGCAAAATATATATTTTATATCGTTATATAGTATGATTGTACTAAAAATAGTATATATCCACAGAAATATTGGAAGAACTAGTTCGCATAATGATCCTTGCTGATGCGCACTAATTCTTCCAATATCTCTGGTGGCTATAATATCTTTGCTGCGATCATGCGAACAACACAAAAAAGGAAATTAACATTTTTATGCAAATCGATTTTTTCTATTTTTTTCTTTCTTGGTTTCTTGTTCGTTTCTATATAATATATAATATATTTTACAATATAGAATTTTGCTTTCCTGCCGAGCCATATTTGGTTATTTTCTTTTCTAATAGAATAGACCTACTGGGGAAACCATTTTAAAAAGACACATCAATAATAATACTTTATAAATGATCATGGAATGCTATTGTTTGTATGTTGCTCTATAATTATTATATATTGTTACAATGTTAATTATATTATTACAAGAAACACATATAATACATTAATAATAGAAAATTTAATGTTTAAATATAAAAATAAATTATTTCGATAAATGCTCTAATAATAGTTGGCGGAAGGTATCTACCCAGCATATTTCTGAGATGCGGACGCCTATTCTGTAACTCTTAACGACAATTCGGTATCGTTACAGCATCGTTGCGCAGATATTATACATGATAGAAAAGCTGCGCAACGACACTGTACCGAAGTGTCGTTAAGAGTTACAGAATACGCCTACTGAGGCTACAGCGTTCCGCGCGCGATCGGCAGTTCGGCAGGTTCGGCTGTCGAGTCTCGAACGGTAGTGGGGAGATAGTAGGCGTGGCCTCAGAAATCGGTCCTAAATGTGTATTTCGTTGCGAGTAATACTTCAAGCCATTCAACTTTCAATTAAAACATTTTTTTCTATCTCCTATAGTTTCGACCATGATGTAAAAAAAAAGGTGAAACAGGTAACCAGCTGCGCAGTAGACCTATGGTCTCGACCAATCAGAATTGGATCCAAATGCTGGATTTCACCAGATTTCACTAGGGCTACAGCTTTGGACCGAAATTTCATTGGTTCATGTATTTTTTTCATCGAGCTACATCGAGCCGCCGACGATGCGCGTTGTTTCACCTTTCTTCTTACATCATGGTTTCGACAATATACGCTTCGAAAGAAGAAAGCCGATTTTCTTCAAAGGGGTGTTTCACTTCCTAAAAGTGAGATTGGACACGTATAAAAAAATACGTGTCCCTTATTTTTATCTGTACAACATATTAAAGGCTCGTCAAAATCGGAGGGGAATACTTTCGTGCCTTTCGGACGAGTGCGCGTACCATGGTGCGTATAGAGATGTTTTTAATTATTTTTGGAAAATGGGAATGTCGGAACATAACTTTATCATACATCGTTGAATTTGTAATAAAATAAGCTTTATTTTGCTTATAAAAAAAATAAAAATTTTCAAAAAAGGCAAGTGGTGAGGGAAAGCGTAAAAAAATATAAAAAATAAATTTTTTATCACTGTTATAAAATATTTTTGGAGCCATTTAACTTTCAATTAGAACATTTTTTTCTATCTCCTATAGTTTCGACGATACACGCTTCAAAAGAAAAAAACCGATTTTCTTCAAAGGGGAGTTTTACCCCCTAAAAGTGCGTATGGACATATAAAAAAATACGTGCCTTATTTTTATCTGTATTACATATTAAAGTCAAGATCGTAAGTGAACACTTCTGTCCCTTTCCTTAGAAGATAAAAAAAGGAGTAAGCTATCTAAAGTATTACAAAGGTATTACAATACTTTGGTAATGTATCGGCATGAAAACCCAAGAGTTAAATATACTGTATCACTGAAATTGGGTAATTTAATAATAATGATGATGATGATGATACATAACGTAAAGAAAAATATACTGCATACATCCGTATCACAATTAGGAAAATTATAATAAGAAACATATCTGTAAAGTGAAGCAAGCCTGCAGATTGAATTACTAGATGGTAACGAAATAATATAATATTTGTACGATATAGAACTTAATACTAAAGAATGACAAATAAAGACAAAGGAATTAGCTCAGATCCAAGGACAAAGACATACATAAAGAAGGAATTCAAGTAAAGTTGAGTTGAATTGAGTTGACAAAAACTTATATTTTGACAGAAATGGCATCAATAAAAGTAGCAATTGCTCCAGAAAAATGATCTCCAGAATCATAGAGTCTAAAAATTGTTCAATGCAGAATGGACTCGCAAGATTAAGATCCCGGAGGGTGCGCAGTAAGTCCTTTCTTTTCTCGATCAATAGATCGCATTGCTAGAAGATGTAGTTGGGGGATTGAATGTCTCCACAATCACAAAGCGGCGATTCAATGATATTGTGTCTGAACAAACATTCCGCAAGAGTTGTATGGATCTCAATCTATTTATTGAAACAATACTTTTACGTTTAAGTTTGAAATTCTTAAACCATGGTTCCTCAATGAGAATCACTCGAAGAAATAGGAGCCCTTTGATAGTTGGTTTTTGGCCCATTTGAATAGATTGCAGTAAAGTTTGTCCACAATGCACCCAGCTCGCTAGAGGGGGGGGGGGAGAAATTCTTTATCGATACCCATGGTAACAGCCTCTTTAGCCGCTTTCTTCGCACGGGATTAACGCACTTAAGACACTTTTAGAGTTAGTGAAAATGGATATCTTATTGAGAGAAGATTTATCCGCAATTTTCAACGCCGAAGGATTGCCATTGCCTCACAAGAAAAGATAGACGTCTTATTCGAAGCACGGAAACAGTAAATAACATTTTCGGTTGTATTCACCACCGCGAAACCCGCAAACAGCATATCTGCCGATTTAGATCCATCCGCAAAAAAAAACGGCTTTTATCAGATACCTCCAGGGATAGCCGGTTGAAGCATTCTGACGGGTTAGTGTCCTCCCGAATAATCATTCCCTCATCCAAGTAAATCCGTGGCACGTACGCAGTTAAAAAGGGAAAGTTGCAATATATCAGTGTATCTGAAATAAAGGTAAGGTGAGAGACCTAAGAGCAAATCAGAAAGCATTTACATATAAAGGAAAGGAGAATTTTTATCATGCTAATAGGGCATTCGACAAAGATCTGAATTTATTCCATAATAGGAATTAGCTTGTGATTAAAGCGCACTAGAGTCCTAGACATGAAATTACAGCCCAGGAACTCGAATCTAGCTTTGAGGTTTCTTTGCCTCGTAAAGCATAATGTTCGTAGGAGTAATTCTTCTGTAGCCCATAGCAAAGCGAATCGCTTGAAACTGTATGATTTTCAATTTTCTGATGAGATACTATGGCAGATTAAACCAAATAAATGCTCCATATTCAATGCGGAATCTTATTAGTACTTTATATAGCATGAGAAGACGGAAGAGATCTGAACCCCACCATGTTGTTCTGAGACAACTTACAATTGCGAACGGTTTAATACAACTCGCGACCATCTTGTTCACATGGTTGTTCCATTTCAAGTTATTTTGAAATAACACTCCTGAAACCGAACGCAAGGTACAGCTTGAGTAATCGTATTCCTAACACAAATTGACCAGAAACGATCTCTATAGTTTCTGACCCTACTAAAAATGCATAGCTGTGATTTGCTTGGTGTCAACTCCAGACCTAACGTGTCAAACCACTCCGCCGTCTTGTTACCCGCTTCCTCTAGGTCTGATAAACCAATGATACGATTATCATGAGAAATGTATAAGCAGACATCGTCCGCAAATTATAGAATATTCATGTTAGGATTAAAATAAATGAAGTTTTCTAGATCAGCGACGTAAAGAATGAGGCTCAAAACGTCCCTTGCGGACCCTTTTGGACATGTCTAATCACATCTATATCGTCAAACCTAAATTGAACTATCCTCAAAGAGGGGGTGACTTTAATTGAATAAGTAAATTAAAATGTCCTAAAGAATATTAATATATTTTATATCCAGGAATGGCCCATATGTATCCTTGTTTGTGTACCAATTTTTGTGAATGTCGGAATGTAAAATTGCTATATTATCTGCACAAAATCCATTTGAAGTCCGCTTGGCTATTAGATAAAATCTGATCTCTCAAGCCACCAACAAAGGCGATTGTTAATTAATCTTTCCGCAAGTTTCAGAGTGCATTGAGCGAGAGAAATTGGACGAAACTTATTCGAGTCTTTTTTTGGTATTAAAAAAAAAGAATTCTCTTCCATTCTATTGAGAACAAGCCTGATTCGATAATTGAAGAAATAAGACTTAAGAGACATTTTCTAATACTCGGAAGAAACGCTTGCAATACTTTATAATCCGTCTGTAATACCGTCTGAACCGGAACAAGAATCGGGTCTAGCCGAATTAATAATATATTATAGTTGAACTCCTTTAACGTAAATGGCGGAAATTGAATGTGGTCATATGTTAGAAGATTAAGGAGTGATAGTTCAGAACACCACGGGGGACAAAGTTTGTCTATCTGATCAAAAATGATACGTGAGGACGATTTGTCGTATGCATTCGTTGTTTCCTTTCTGTGAAAATTATTGCCCATCGCTCTGATTTTCTGCAATACATATTTTATATTTAAAAACCTATTCAGAGAGCTACCAAAATTAAGAAATTAGCTGCGTTTTTTTTTTAAATAAGATTTAGCAATAGCGTCTGCTTGTTTGTAACTGAGATAATTCTCTCTTGACGAGAGGATTTTAAACTTAAGAAAGGCTGATTTCCTACGTCTAGCCAATTTTTCGCATTCATTGTTCCACCAGGGAGAGGCTTTGATTTTTGAGTTGGATTTTCGAGATGTAGAGGGAGGTTTTCTAGCTAGGATATAATAGAGAATAGTTTCCCCAATCAGTTCCATGAACGAACTTTATTTAACCTGAATGTCAAAGGAGTTGTTTAAAATTTTCTCACAAGTGTCACTCAAGGATGCCAAATATTCTGACTTTGAGCCAGTCCTTTTTTGGTACTCGATGAGAAGAGTGAAATTGTAACCTATTGAAAGAATAACTGGAGAGTTCAATTCTGATAAAGAAATGATCACTCCCCCATGATTCCTTTAAGACTTCCTATTGCAGTGAGAAGATATGAATGGAGCACTATTCGAGATTGATAAGTCTATGGCAAAATCTTGGGCATGTAATATCTCGAATCGAGTAAGCAAACCGTCGTTTAGGATATATAAATTAAGACTTAGACAAACTTCTAAAATATTTTGGCCTTCAGAACAAGTAGAAGGACAACCCCATACTGTATTGTGAGCATTGAAGTCTCCATCGATAAAGAATTCTCCTAAGAATTATGAGAAAAATTTCTGCCAGTCAGCTGCGGAATCTGGCATGCGGGGATTTATATAATGAGAGAATTAACAATTTTTGGAATTATATGAGATTTTAATTCCGCAAAATTCGACTGCCCCGTCCGCATTGAAAAAATTGTTGGTATTAAAAGTTTGGTATTTGATGCCATTTCTTACCAGGATAGCGACGCTTCCGCCACGACGATCATTTCTGTTAGACCTGATAACGTCGAAATTTTGAAAAGCCACTTGGTTATATGGGACTGCAACCATGTTTCAAATGATGTTCTTGGATTTTACTTCAAGTTCTGGACGTTTTTTCCACACGCTTTGACAGTTCCACTGCAAAATATTAATAGATATTTAGAAATGAAAGATGAAAGTATTATTGCGTAGCTGGAAGTGAAAGGGTAACGCTTTCTTTAGCTAAGTTTCTTTTAAATGATACGAGTGGTATGTCATGCTCCGCAATAATAAATTGAATGAATCTCCGTTTAATAAATTGAATGAATTTCATAAAGGCATTTTCCGGCACGTTCGCCAGTGCAGAGAAAAGATTAAACTCGTTGTTATTAGCTAAGGCCGAGGCCGCTGGACTGGAAGCGGTGATCGAATTACCTGAGCGAGAGCATGGCATACCACAAGCGGAAAACAAAGAACGTTTGTCAGTTACGGTCGGAGTATTAGATAAAGAAGGAAAATTAGGCGAGTTGATTGTTGGCGGAGAGCCCTGGAACGACCACGTGCTAGCTGCATTGGGCGTAAATGAGGAATCTATGATAAGTTTTTTGGCTGCGTTGAAGTCGATACTTTGTAGAGCCATTGTCTTAGTTAATCTTCTTTTAAAAATTATTTCTAGACATTCTTTCATCAAAGAACGATGATTCCTGTGGCAATTAAACATTTAAACACATTTGAATAAGGGTTTTACTCATCATACTTGTTAACACTTCGAAGTGTTCGTACAATGTTTGGTTAAATGATTGAGTTGACCACAGTTGAAACACAGCCTAATAAATGAAATATATAGTAATATTTCAAGCCGAGTTTTCTAGGCAATTATTTGACTGGGAATTGATGAAGGTCTCAAATTTAACTTGATTGAAGTCGTGCTCTGATATTACGCTTCACCGTTCACGACGGATCTTCTCTTCAGACGATAAATCTTTTTTGTCAAAATATAAGCCTGGGTTATTCAGTTTTAATTCAGATGAAAGTTCCTCCTTGAACGTCGATGGATAATCCTTTTATAATCATTTTGCGGTACAAGTACCAAGGGATCGTGAACTTGGATTTTTGAATGTATTTGTTATCAATAGCATTGTTCGCGTCGTTCTTATTAGCGAACGTCGCCATCCATTTATATCTGCTAACATTTTCTGGTAATAAAAAGTGAATAGCGCACTTGACAAGGAAGCGGGAAATTTTAACCACGGAAAGGGATTTCGACGAGTTTTTTTGCGTACCTGAGGTTTTCAATTCGACGATCACCGTAAAAGGACCGGATTCCGACATTATATATTTAGATATTTTATCTAGTGGAAATGAAAAAGATAGCATTGATGTTGACATTGACTTGGCACCCAAATTGATGAAGGTCTCAAATTTAGCTTAACTGAAGTCTTCTCCGTGATTGTATCTGTTTCCCTTACAGATGTATTTGAAGAGGTTTTCGGCGCTTTCCTTGGGCGCGATGGTTTTATTGTCTGAACTCGCTCTCTTCCTACCCATATTCCTCTCTATCTTGGACGAAGCTTCTTCCTGAAGGCTTCTGTTGTAAGTTTGCATCGTTATCAATGTCCATATTATCCCATTTTTTATCATTGTCTTCGGTAGATTATTATTCGCCCTAGGGCCATGACGAGAGAGGTTAAGCAGTGTGTCGCTGTCGTTAAGATCCGGAAATCTTACGAACGTACGTCTCAGTACCAATAAATGGATATGAACAAGAACAACCAAATGAGAACATGTTATTTTGCTGTCAGGCATGCCGCATTAAAACTGTGCATAAACTGTGAAAGCACCTTGTCCTTAGAGATTGCCGAAATTTAATGCAGCATGCATGACAGCAAAATAACATGTTCTTATTTGGTTGTAGTCTATTGTTATGCAATCATGTGAAATCTTCATTAACTGATGATGTGTCTTTGCCTTCCTGTTGCTAACTCAGTTCCACATTACATTCCGATGTCAGAAAATTGACAAGTTCATAACACATATGTAGTGCATTAATTTGTCCGATGTGCTAAAGCTCGTTTGATGATCTAGGAAAGAACAAGAAGAAGTATAAAGGAGAATACTACAACAGCCATAGAGAGCGAGAGAACTTCGTACGTTCACCATTGCAAAAATCTACCCGCCACCATGATAATTCAATTGTAGTACCAGAATAGTTTTGAGTAATGCCATCTTCATGTTAAAGTTCAAAACTTTTCAGACGATCTTCGTATAATCCGCATACTCACTAGCTACGATATCTCAACATTCTTTTATGGCACAGTATGATACAATTTAAATTACAGAGAACATTGCGCGACTGTCGGTGTCCGGTTTTTTCCCGCGAGGAACCAAGCACTTGAAGCCAGTTGATCTCCCGATAATAAAATTCTTTACGATTACATCGTTATATCTTGGCGCGAACCTCCCAATAATCACATTATTTTTCTGGTAGCACACACACGAACAATAGCGGAGGAGAGCAACCTTTTCCAAGTTTTACGCTAAGACATAGAGTTATCGAAGTAACGGCTTATTCGTCACGGTCATCCCTGGAGCTGAGTTCTTCCTCCTTGACGACACACTGGACAGTGATCGATACCCGAGGTTTGTTCCGATTCGCCGAGTTTCCCCTTAGAGAAAATAAGTATTGAGTCTCAATACTTAGTATTGAGATTCCAATACTTAGTATTCAAGTTACAATATTAAGTATTGAAAGTCAGTATTAGTGAATGTTAAAGTATTGATGAAGGTTAAGTATAGATAAATGCTGAGTATTGATAGTTGGTATTGATGAATACTAAATATTTGCGACTGATATTGATCAATACGTAAGTATTAGAGATGGTTAAGTATTGATGAATATTGAATAATTATGAATACCAGGGATGGGAAGTAACGAGTTACAATAACTGATGTCGTTACTCATTACTCGTTACTTTTTTATAATTCATTACTTTTTATAATCCTTGAGTATTAACCAATATCAGTTTCTAATATTTAGTATTCACAAATACTAACTATCAATACTTACATGGGAACCGTACAAAGTTGACACACGAATTTCGTGAAAAAAAAATATCCGCGTCTAGGTCTGCTTAAACTGAAACACATGTGACAGGTCTAATTTTTCGCTAGCTCATTTGAAGGCAAAATTAGAGGATTGAAAGTTAGCGCGCGCATAGTAGGTCCATTGTATTGTTGTATAATAATAATGTATAATATTAATCTTTGTAGTCCGTGTTTTACATACATTACAACCTATTCTGCTCAATCAACAAAATAAAAAAGGTCAACAATGTAATAGACCTACTACGCGCGCACTAACTTTTAATCCACCAATTTTGTCTTCAAATGGGCTAGCGAAAAATTAAACCTGTCACATGTTTTAGTTTAAGTAGACCTAGACGCGGATTTTTTTTCACGAAATTCGTGTGTCAACTTCGTACGATTCTCATGTCAGTACTCATCAATACTTAACTATCTCTAATACTTGAGTATTAATTAATACCAGTTTCTAATTAGTATTCAACAATACTATCAATAGTCAGTATTCATCAATATTTCACCAATACTTAAGTATTCACGAATACTGACTTTCAATATTCACAATTGGGGAACCCGCGAGATGCGGTCACCGATTTTAATAAAATTTTATGGATGTATAGTATTCACTCACATCTTTACTGTAGTAAAACAGTTCGTTGCGGATATTGGGCATTCTCGAGAAAATGACGATTAAATATTGCCAGCACCTGTAGTACAGAAGACCCATTGTCGAGTCAGCGGCGTAGCGTGGGGCGTTAACACGTTGACTGCTTATTTAAATTTTATATTTTTAAATTGTTATATATAATTTTTAAACCGATTTAATTATTTAATATAAAATGTTTTTTTTTTTAAATCAAGAAATTTAAAAATGCTCTTCTACTATTAATTAAATTAAAATTTCTCATGAACACAAAAAATATATTTGCAATAAAAATTTACAATGACTGTTTTAACCCTTAAACACATCACTGAAAATCCTCCTAAAATTTCAATCGCTTACTGTGTGAAGACATGAGAAAGAAAATTCGGGCTAGATGGAAAAAAAGTTTGAAGTCTCCTCTATCGACCTATGATTGGCCAACTTCATTGCTCAACTAAAATAAAAAGGACGTAACAATATACAATTATACAATTATTTTTAGAATGTATACAATTATTTTCAAAATTTTCAAGTAGGGCTTCAATGTTATAAAAACATTTAGTAGTTTAAATGCTCATAACAATTATAACAATCAATTTTTTATAAGAAAAATTGTTTATTAAATTGAATATTTTTAGCTTTAAAATAATTTAACATTTTTTTCATCACTGTATGATAAATCGAACCGGAAACATCATATTATATAATTAAGTACAAATATTCATTAAAATTACATTTTTTGTATGTTTTATTACACTCATAAATATTAGTATTAAGTATTCTCCAATACTAGCGCTAAGTGTTCGCCAGTGCTAATTTTGAATATTCATCAATACCAAGTATTGGCCAGTTTAGTATTGCCATTACTAAGTATTGAGATTTCAATACTTATTTTCCATAAGGGCCGCGTCAATTTCTTGCGCACCCCGTATCATCGATAAAGGTAGTGCAATTACTCTTCTCCCTGCCACAAATTCCCATAGAAAAATGACCCATGGGCCTTATGGAAAAATGCCCTATAGGACCTACATGGGACCTACATGGTCCTTCATGGTCCTACATGGGGCATTACGGATCTATATAGAACCATTACAATAACTACATGGGTCCTACATATAGGACCTACATGGTCCTACATAGTCCTACATGGGACCGTAATGATATTAGAAATTTGCGACAGGGCTTATTCATCGATAGCGCCGATTCATTCGTTTGTCAATTCGTAAGACTAAGATAATTGACAGCTTTGTGGATGCCTCTTCGGTAGCGATCGATAATCAAATATTGTTCTGAGATATATCTCGTCAGGCTGGCCAGGCCTCGACGAAACTTCTCCTCTCTCGTTGTTCTTCGTAGGGACTTCCATTACAGGTTCTACAACACACTGGGTTTTACCGGCGATCGCTCCTCCGAAGGCGTTTTCTGTAAGAATGGATCTCGGCAACAAATTACAATTTACAACGTTTTCGATAAAATAAAAGTAGGCAGGAATTCAAACGTAACCTGTTATGCCTTGCTTCTGTTGTAACGGTTGCGCTGCTCCTCCAGCCATGTTCTCTTCATGTGACGACTCTTTTCTTTTACAAATGTTATGACTCGCCACTCGGATCATTTTTAAATACGCAGTCACGTTAGCGGTAGCACTCCAGCAGAACTAAAGCTTAATATAATATCTAATATTTGCAAGATAATAGAAAAATTGAGATAATATGAGAAAGTGGAGTATTTTCACTCCTCCTCTCCCGGAGAAGGACGGCGCAACTCTAGAAGACTCTCCGCAGCCAAGCTTAACGCTTCGTGTGACAACGCACAAAAAACGTCAAGTCACAGCGGAATAAATCCAATCTACATAAAATTCATAGTATAGAATAACCATAATATAAGACCGTTGGACTAATGAGAATCTTATGTAAATCAATATAGCTGACTTTATGCCGGATGTCATTGGTCCAGCGATCTTATGTTATGCTTATGCTCTATTATGCATTTTGTGTAGAATGAGGTTAAATCCTTGCGCATCGTAACTATTAAAATTACTCTAATTGCTTTTCAAAAAAATTATGCAATTTGCAATTTGAAGTTATGTAATTTTTTAAAAAATAACTGTTTTCTTTACATTAATTGATGTACTTCTTCATTTTCTGCATAAAAGTATTAAGTTGCAGTTAAGAAAATAATCATTTATAAGATGTTTTTATAATTTATGTCAAAATTATGCCAAAATAAAAAAGTTTGAAAATTAAAATTAAAAGAATAATAAAATATCGATACAAGGAATTGCGAGAAAGCTACCTCAAATCGTCAGCGAAATGATGATGATAGTTGTCGTACTTCAACTCGATATCGTTCTTCTCGAATTCCACTCGAAGAACATTAATGTAATTTTCGTCGCCGTACATGCGTCTCATTAACCCCTGATTCTCTTGTACAAATCGACGTACTGCGTGCCTGAAAATGAGCAGCAGAAACATAACTTTATGCTGATGAGGACAAGATAACATGAGTCTTCTTTAAAAAGGGTATTCTCCTTTAAAAGTGTCAAATAAAAGTGTTTTTTTAAGAATTTTTTTAGAAAGACACAGAAAACCAGTTAATATATCAAACTTTACATACTCTTTTACTAGTATTTTAATATTTTAACATTTTTTAAATTTAAAAGTAATATTTTCTCGCATGTTATACACTGATCACTATCAGCTTGTAAAACAATATTTATTTAATATTCAAATGTTCTTTAACGTTTTAGAAAACATTTCTCGTAATAAAAAAAAAGTATTATTTTAATGGTGGAGGAACTTTATAACGGTTTTTTCTCAGAAATTATTTTTCGAAAATTTCAAACAAGCGATCGCCCAATTTTGAATTGCTACCAACGTTGCTTGACTTCTACGATTTCTGTGATACTGATATCTAACAATAAGTGATGATCTGTGAATATTTTTATGTTAACACACTTATACCACTGATAAATTAAGTCAATATACACTCGACAGCAAAATTAAAGGATCACCTATTCTGACTCCCAAAACTAGACGAAATTCAAGAAAGTGTAACTTTGTCAAAAATAATCGTAAAAAATTGTTCAAAAAAGCATTTTAAAGCTTGAAAACTTTAGTTTCGAGATTGATAATTCAACTCNCTCTAGTTTCGAGATTGATAATTCATTAAACGATTTACAGATTGTTTACGAAGTTACGCGGATTCAAATGGGGATGCGTCAAATCTTAAAATTTTTTACAAACTTTGCAAAGCTCCACGGCGTGAAATAAAAATTGCACGCAAATGCGGTTTACAGCATTCGAAAGCGTGAATCTTTACCTTTAATTTGCATACTTGTTGAGCGTTGTACGATTTTTATTCACCGAGTTATTCAACATTGAAGCAAAAAAGGCCATTTGTATTTTTTTTTATTACGCTTTCGAATGCTGTAAACCGCATTTGCGTGCAATTTTTATTTCACGCCGTGGAGCTTTGCAAAGTTTGTAAAAAATTTTAAGATTTGACGCATCCCNAGATTTGACGCATCCCCATTTGAATCCGCGTAACTTCGTAAACAATCTGTAAATCGTTTAATGAATTATCAATCTCGAAACTAGAGATTTCAAGCTTTAAAATGCTTTTTTGCACATTTTTTTACGATTATTTTTGACAAATTTACACTCTCTTGAATTTTGTCTATTTTTGGGAGTTAGAATAGGTGATCCTTTAATTTTGCTGTGGAGTGTATGTTCTCAAAAAGATAAAATATATGTAATTAAAACTTATTTTTTATAAACCTATACATTTTTTATAAATCTATATTTTATAAACCTATATACCAGTTCTAATTGGTTTTTACAAACTCACAAGTAAACATATCCAAGTGTTACACTCCGATTTTGATGAGCTTTGAATATGTTGTAGTCTAGGTCAAAATAAGAGACACGTATTTTTTTATACAGGCCCATATGACCGTTAAGGGGTGAAACACCCTTTTGAAAAAAAGATTTATTTCTTTCCAAGCAAATATCGTCGAAACTATAAAAGATAGAAAAAAATGTTTTAAATAAAAATTGAATGGCTTCAAGAGTACTTTATAACAGTAATTAAAAAAAATGTGTTTTTTAATTATTTTTTATACTTTCACCACCACTTTACATTTATTTTTAAAATTTTCAAATATTTTAATGACAGAATTAAAGCTTATTTTTATACGAATCCAACCATATATAATAAAATGTCTTTCCGATGTACCATTTTTGAAAAATAATATCGAACTCCTTATATATGCACGCTATACGTATTTGTTCATGCGCTCGATTCTTCTGCGCTGGAACGGATTCATCTCACACGTATCGCTAATCACGTATTACGCGAAAGAGCGTTGAAGGTAAATCAGTATATTACAATGAATATTAAAATAAGGGCTTTTTTAAATGATAATAATAATTTAAATAATAAAAAAATAATGAGTATTTAATTACCCCTCGACTGCTAAAATCAGTCAAATATTTTTGGCGATGTTAAAGTATGTACATAATACTTTGGACAATTAAAAATGAGAAATTATTATTTTTACAAAATATCATTTATTTAATTTTGACTGTAGAACAGCTGATTGCAATGATCAATGTATTTTATTGACGAATGTTAGGCAACCCGAAAATTCAGTAAACTTTATCGTGTACAAGTAGAGTAATTCACAAAATTTTTTGCTCGTACCAAATTACAGCTTTATGGGATGAAATCACTCCTTGAAGAAAATGTACATTTTCTTTTTTGCGAAATAACTATTGTATATCGAAAATAGTGACATGTATAAAAAAAGTTTAAACGGAAGTTGCATCTCGTTTTTTTCTTGCTCTACGAAACTGCATATAGATAAGAATCAAAATATTTATGTTGTTCAAGTTACTCCTGTCACCAACCCTTAAAATTGAATTTTCATTCTTTGTAAATTCATATGAAACTGAACTCACAAAAAATGATTATGGAAAGTGTGAAGAGAGGTGTGGAAATTTTCATATAAATTTATCCTCTGCTTTTTATACATACATATATTTTTTTTGTTGACTATAAGACTTTTTTTGTATCATTATCTTTTTATAGGCTTTTTTAGATTTAATTTTATTGATTTTTTTTCACTGCTGGAAATTTTTACAATAATAAGAACGCCCAGAATTTCTGGTGTCAAAGAAATGCTGTATACACTTTAATGTGCACCAAGCACATTTGAAAACTGCTATATCATGACAAGAGTCACAAAATAGCATTACAATTTTTAAAACAAAAATTTACAGGTATCTTTAAATAATAATAATTATTATTTAAAAAAAGCCCTTATTTTAATATTCATTGTAATATACTGATTTACCTTCAACGCTCTTTCGCGTAATACGCGATTAGCGATACGTGTGAGACAAATCCGTTCCAGCGCAGAAGAATCGAGCGCACGAACAGATACGTATTGCATGCATATATAAGGAGTTCGATATTATTTTTCAAAAAGGATACATCGGAAAGACACTTTATTATATATGATTAGATTCGTATAAAAATAAGCTTTAATTCTGTCATTAAAATATTTGAAAATTTTAAAAAACAAATGTAAAGTGGTGATAGAAGTATAAAAAATAATTTAAAAAATAATTTTTTTTAATTACTGTTATAAAGTACTCTTGAAGCCATTCAACTTTTATTTAGAACATTTTTTTCTATCTTTTATAGTTTCGCTTGGAAAAATAAAAACCGATTTTTTTCAAAAGGATGTTTCACCCCCTTAACGCTCATATGAGCGCGTATAAAAAAATACGTGTCTCTTATTTTGACCTAGACTACAACATATTCAAAGCTGATCAAAATCGGAGTGTAACACTTAGGTATGTATACTTATCAGACAACACAATAATTATGATAAATATTAATAAATATTCATCAAAAATATTTTTCATAAATATTATAAAAATATTTTATACATATTTTTTGTACATGATGGACAAAAATTATAAAAATCTTTATTCAGTATTAAAATATTTATTAAATATTTACAAAAATATTTTATAAAATATTTCTGTAAATATTTATGGTAAATAAAAAATAAATTTGTAATATTTTATAAACATTTTTATAAATATGTTACTCATTTACCGTAAATATAAAAATTTATTCTGTTTCAATAATATATTAAATAATGATTCAATCATTTTTTATTTGGAATGTCATATTTCTTTCTTAGAGTGCAAAATAAAACTCGGCTGTATATAATGTACATATAAAACAAATATATGTGTGTGTGTGTGTGTGTCATGAGACGCACGCACGCACGCACGCACGCACACATTGAATAAAATAAAAATATAAAATCATAAAAACATTTATAATCTTGAAAAAGGTGTAATTAAGGGTTAACTATAGTTAAAAACTTTATTTTCAAAGAAATACACAAAAATTGAATAAAAAATAGTCGAGTACAGACTGCAGATTGTGTGATTTTAGATTAATTAATAAATTAAATTGAAATTAATTCATAATTTTTAGTTTTATTCCCCCATTCGCAATCAGCAGACAATGTTCTTTAAATATTTAAAAAACTCAAATAACAATAAATATTTGTAAAACATTTAAAAACATTGCTGATAGGATTTTCGATATCAAAAATTTTATATAAAAATAAAGAAAGTAAAAATTATAAACAATTATAATGAAAGCTTGGTAAGATTTAAAATTAAAACAGTCAATAAATTAGAGCGAAAAATATATTACAAGCCGCGCTGAGTGTAAATGCGAATTTATCAATTATAATTACATACATTCAATCGCAATTTATCCTTAGTAATTACATAAAATAATGACAGCAAATGTTTCGACTTATCATGAAGTCATCTTCAGTGCATTGGTGGACATCTTGGAACACAATCGTAGAAAGTTAGTGCCTTGAAGTCCATATCTGTTCTCGGATTTAAATTCCCCAAACAAGTTAACAATATTTTGTCATAAGAATCAATACGAAGATTTTCTATATAAATAACGGTACAATAGATGGGTAATGGTACGAATAGCAGTCAAACAATAATAGAAAAAAAGTCAAGTCATAATGGTATGGGACAACGAGAATAAAAGGTCGATCATTAAATATATAAAAAGTAAAAGATTAATTAGTTTAAAAATAAAAAAAAATAAAACCTTAAAAAGTAAACTAAATAATTAAAAAAGTAAATAAATAAAAAAAAGAAAAAGAAGAACCGGGCTATTGAGATTTTGTGAGAAATCAAAAAAATTAAAATAGAGGAGAAGAGGGTAATATGGCACCCATTTTCATTTTATTGAATAACTTTATTT
>QKQZ01012455.1:0-12428 GCA_003595255.1 Solenopsis fugax | reverse complement strand
CGATTTATTCTTTCATATTCTTGTTGTACGTATTAAAATAAACAAGATTATAAATTTTGAGCTCAATCGGTGAGGAAGACCGTCTCCTTCAGTATTACCAAGTTTATTAAATTCACTGCTTGTACAAAACGCGGTTTTGTTTCACGAGTGATATTTCGCCTTGCCGCGCCTAGGGGTGGTACCCTGAATCCTAAGACCTCGCCTTGGGACAGCCATCCTGAGTCGCGGACTTGTACAACGCTTGACGAACGTTTCGGACACCGTCGGTTTTCGCCTTGTAGTACTCGCGAGAGATTTACTATACGCGACTGTGACTTCAGACCGAAAGAGTTCTTCGTTCTTCGTTTTTTTATGCTTCCCGATTTCCGAGCCTTTGTTCTGATTGGCAAATCCTTTCGAGTGGGGATCCGTTCGGAAATCCAATTCTATAGATCCTGAGAGCAACGAATAAGCCTTGAGCGGCGAAGACAAACGGTCGCCGCGAATTCAGTACAATAGATGTTAATATTCCTTTAATTGCAGCCATGTTTCGACTTAGTATTTCCGCGATGGCGGCATCGACGCCGCGGCATCTGATTATGAGTAGCCTTCAAAACGATGCCACATGTTTCGAAAAACCCGGCGAGTGTCCGAGACCCGTCAAACTCCCCCTTGACTTGCTTTTCACTCATATGTGTATGTGTGTGTGTGTGTGTCGTGTGTGTGTGTGTGTGAGTATGCTACGCAACCTGTATATATTTGTATTATATACAGAATATTAATTGTTATCTTACTTTACCACTTTAAATATGCCATTTGTTTTTATACAAAAAATTTATACGAAAAAAATGTCAGAGGAAAATAATATTTGAAAAAGGCAAATATTATTGGAGATATTCGACCGTTAATGTAATACATACAAATTGAAATAAGAACGCCTTGTACGGTCAAGTTGGATCTTAATGCTTTTTATAAATTTTACTTGTGTGATTTTTATATACCTTTTTTCAAATTCAACCGACTACGCGCCGAATTACTTTTCCAGTCATAACGCAGCTATAAGTTGAACATGAACAGGTAATATCACATTAGAAATAATTTAATAATTAGCGATGCTAACTTGCATTTTGATGTTAGACCCCTTATCCCCCCTGAAAAAACTGTAAAGAATTTATTGCAAATATTATTATAAGCAAACAATTTTTCTTAAAAATTTTTCATGTTTTTGAGATTTTGAGGACATTGCTACTTTTTAATGAAATTTATGATTTTTTTCATACTCTGTCTAGTGAGAGAATATCCATGGATCAGACTCGGCCATTTCGCACCGGTTTCTACCCACAGAATGCTTAGAAAGCCATTCTCCGCAGCGCTGTACTGCTCAACTTACTAATGTCAACAGGTGGCATTAAAGCACGCAACGCTCTTTCCACTTTGCCTGCTATGCTGCTCCTATGCGCAAACTGTGGATATTCTCTCGCTGAACAAAGTATAGTTATTCTATGTATATTATTCTATGTATAAAAGTATTAGTTATCAAAAAATTAACAGTTTACAACACATTTTGTACTTTATTCTATCATATGTTAATATAAAATATAAAATATCTTGTAAACTATTAATTTTTTTATAACTTTAATACTTTTATTCACAAGATAATGAGGTAATTCAATTGATATAAAGAAAGCACATAGATGCTTTTCAAAAAGTTTATGCAATATACAATTACACACCTTTATTGTGCGATTTATGAATTAGAAATTAGAAAATTAATTTTTATATTTAGAATATTTAAGATACTGTCGAATGATTCATATTAAAGATATATACAAGGTTTCTAATAATAAATGTAACACCACTCGTGAGCAGATACAAGTTGAATTGAATTTAAAAAGTCTATTATTTTGCAATTTTTATAATAATTAATAAATAGAGATCTGTAGAGCATGTATCCACAGGATTTATTAACAAAAAATAACCTAATATCATGCGTTGGTTGCGGTTAAAAATGCAATAGGAGTAATGATACGTAACGCTGAGTGGTCTCTTATTAATGAATCTTGCAGATATTCGCAGGTCTATATAAATTAATATCTGATTAATTATTGTAAAAATCACAAAAAAGTGTAAAACTTTTGTACTTTAGTTTAGCCTGTCCTACATGCCTAAGAGCGCTTACGCATATTATGTGTATTATGTATTATCAGGCACCTTATATATTAATTGATAAATTTTATAACAGACTTATACTTTTAAGTTTTTGTTTTAATTCAAAGGTTTTATTAACAAGAGCTCTGTGATCTTAATCAAAATATATCGATAGAGCTCTTAAATAATACACGAATAAAAGAGCAAATGGTGAAAATATGAAAAAAAGAAAAAACAATAACGCATAATCAAAATCAGTATAAGAAAAAATGATTATTGATGTATACTCCTATGATATAATATATATAGACACTTCTATAATATAATATGTAATTTCACAAAACTAATGATGGATAATCATTTATTATTAAATCATTATATTAGATTAACTAAAAATTATTCTATAAAAAAGATTTATTAGTAAAATGTAAAAATATATTGTCAAAAAATTATTCTAAATAAAATAAATAAAACATTGAATAATAAGTAAACAAATATTAGTTATATTAGTTATATTAGTAAAATTTAGTTTGATCGTATTGTTAAATTCACGATTTAACACAGACACATGTCTTTTTTTAGTTAACACGACTTCTTATAGCCGATTTTAGTATAATTGTTATTATCAGGATTTTGTCGGATTCTCTTCCGGCTTTTATGTATGTTGTAAAGTTTAACATGTTTTTCTTGGAAGCTAAGAAAGTAAGTTAAATTCTAATTTTAATTAATAACGCGATTTTCATGAAATATTACTTGTATTATTTTACATTTATTTGAGACTCCGCCTAATTTAAATTTTACTCAATATAGCTAAAACAATTACTAGAAGAAATGATTAATAATCGACGGATGTTGACAAATGCGCAGGAAATTAAAATAATAGAACAATACGCTCATCAAGGGAGAATCTTTACAATTATTGTTATATGTAATAATGTTAACTTTACGTATAAAAAGTGTTAGCATGGTAGAAGCATATATCATGTGGTTATTTTTATAATATATTATATTTCTCAATAATTAATTATTTTCTCTGACCTAACTTAGCATGTTTTACACTTATATCTTATTATCTAGTGTTGACAATATTTCTTTTACTTACAATATCAATTGTGGAATTGCTTCCGGATATTCTTAATTGTTTCTGGCCACTGAACGAATCACGTACACATAATATAATATTTCTGACTGAATACCATATAAATGAAGGAATACAGTTTTATTCTTTTTACTTGTATATTTTTATAAGTGAAACTATTGGTGGTTTTTCCATAATATCCATCAGTTTGATGTTTGTATTGATTGGTTTCCACTGCTGTGCAATATTCAAAATTTGCAGGTAAGAACCCAAAAGAATGTGAAAGTTTTAATAATATTTTTCTTAGAATGATACAATAAAAAAATGAATAATTGCACTGCTGACGCAGCTAAACGGAAACTTAATAATGTCTTTAGTTATCGAATAAAACAATCTGTTGACGAAAAGGTAATAACGTGCTCTAACAAGAGAAATGTAATCGTCGAAAGAATAATTAGAACAGTAGAACTTCATCAAAATGCAAAAAAGTAGGTAACTAGAACCAAATGTGACAAAATTACTAATTCTTTGTTTACTGTAATAAAAAATTTCATTGCTTAATTTATTGTTTTTAAGGCTTTTTAAATTGTTAATGACAAATTTTACGATATATTTTCTTATGATGCTAGTAGTAGGCATATGTTCCTGCGTTGTAAATTTATACAGAGTAAGTAACTTTCTTTTATAACATATATTTCACAATTTATATATAATCCAGATCTCATAAGTTAAGTGCTGTTTCTAATGCGTGTACAAATAAGTGCGCGTTAATATTATATGTGTGTATATATATCTATATATCTACGATTTATTTATATATTTATATATTTATACATACACATAATACTCACTTATATCCAAATAGTATTTTAATTATTTAATAAAGATTACTTAATTCATTCCGTTACTAATATGTTAACAGTTACTGTACTCAATAATATGCATGGATAACTTCCTTGAACTTATGATGGCGTTAGGTTATATTATTATACATGAGCTTTATCTCTTTGGAACTACTTACATAGGACAACGGTTAGTAAATCATGCAGACGAATTATTTAACGCAATGTGAGTAGCCTATTTTATACAAAATTATGCACAAACAATTTGATAAATATGTATTATACTTATTTGTTCATAATTGTTATAAATAATTTTTTATACAAAAGTAATATCTATGCTGCGATTTTTGTCTAACTTCTGAAAAATAAATCGAGTTATTTACTATAAATTTAGTTATTTATTGACCTATATTACAAGGTATATTACAATTATTTATAAAACTATTATATACAGGGTGAACAATTTCAAACGTAATGGGCTAAATATCTCGGAAAATATTTCAGATACGGAAAAATATTTCAGATAAAAGTTGTACGGTCTGAAGGGGCGCAAATATTGGTAGAATTAATTTTCAAAAAAAAATCAACTTTTTAAGATTATGTGAATGGTATCGCCACTTTTTTAAACGAAATTATGATTTTTTTACATAATATAATTCTCCTAATTATTCTGTATATAAAAGTATTAAGGTAAAACAATCGAAAAATTAATAGTTTACGAGATATTTTATACTTTATACTGGCACATTTTGACGTATTTTCTGCATAATTCAACGACTAAACGCCTAAGGCAATTGAAGGTCAAGAGAGGTGAACAGAACTTAGAAAAAGAAATAAAAACTTTATTAATAAATCTTTAAGGAAAAAAGACAATAATTTCAAAAGGAAAGGAACTTTTACACAATGAAATAATTTTTGCATAATGAAATAATCAAGTTCAAACATTCTTTTTCTCTTACAAAAGGAAAATTTGATTATTGTAAATGTTCAAAATGTTGTCCTCTTGCATTTATGCAAGCTTGCAATCTTCGTTCAAAATTATCATGCACCGTTTGTAATTCGTCTCTTGAAATCATTCGGCAGGCTTCGCGTATTCTTAGCATCATATTTTCTCTAGTAGGTGGAGAATTAACATAAACAAGTTCTGTTCTATTAGTTTCTAAATTAATTTTATCAATATTTGCGCCCCTTCAGATCGTACAACTTTTATCTGAAACATTTTTTCGTATCTTTCATATTTTCCGACATATTCGGCCTATTACGTTTGAAATTGTTCCCTGTATATTAAATAAATTTTATATATAAATAATTGAAAATTAATCTCAGATATTTAATTACTTGTCCATAAAGTTTTTAGTGTCCATTAAGTTAATGTAACTATTGCAACACAATCAAATAAAGTGTAGACAAAAAAATGTAATGCTTTATTCTTTCTAATTTGTTGCTTTAGTCACAAATTTATTATTCTAACCAATTTGATAAAAAATAGTGATGTCAACTTATATATAAATTAACACAATCACAGTACAAATGTCGACATATAAAGAACAAAAACATTTAGTGCTACTTTATTGCTAATTAGTTGCTTTATTGCTAAGTTAATTTTATTTGTAACATCTTTGATAAAAAAAATTATTCCCCTAATCATCTTACACTAGCATAAAAGATCGTAAGATATTAATTTCATGAAGTATTTCGATAGATAATGTCTGTCTGAGGTTGTTATAACATTTTCATTACTCCCGATTTTATTTTAACCTTAATCTTCAGAAATTATCTTTCGCATCAGTACAACACTTTAAAATTACAGATATATATAACTTTAAACATACGTTGGCATGGCCACTATTTTTATCAAATCGGTTGAAATAATAAAATCATAAAACAATAAAGTAAAGTAATAAATTATAATATAAAATTATTAAATTTACATCTACAATATATATCTTTTTATCGTATATTAAATATCGAATATTAAATAAAATTTTTCTAGATACATGTCACTATGGTACAAAGCACCTGTAACAATACAGAAATCGTTATTGTTTATAATGCAAATCGCCTCAAAAAGCGTTGTACCGAATCTTGGTGGTGTATACATTTCAGTAATGGCAAGCTTTACCTCGGTAAGATAATGCAAATAAAGAATGCGAAGACGATCTCCTATCAACACGTTATCAGCTTCACTTGATTATTTGTTGTAGGTTATGAGCACGGTAATATCCTACATGATGGTACTTTACTCCGTACATTAGTTTTATAACTTAACGCAGAAAGAGTAGCTACTCGTAGTAATATACACGTAAAAAATTTTTTTATAGTAGAATAAAATAGAAAGACATAATTTGATCAAATAAAATAATATTCTCCGCATTTATTTACGAACTAAATTTTGTTTCATTTTATATTACTTTTTTACTTAATTTTAAATAAACTTTTCATATAATAAATTCTATTTACGAATTTATAATTTGAATAATATAATCGACAATCCTGCTATGACTTCGACGTATATTTAAATTAAAAAAGTGCCAGTCGAAAACGAATTTATTGAATTATTAAGCATAATTATGATAGTTCTTTTTTTTATTTCTTCTTTGTATGTAGATGTGTTTTTTTTATTAATGCTGTTTTTATTAATGTTTATTTTGTAAGTAATTAATTATTGAATAAATTAATTTGAGATTTGAAATGTGAAATTTGAAGAATACATATATTAATAATTATATTAATTAAAAAATTAAAGGATGACTAACATCGATTATTCGCAGTACACAAACAGCAGGTAAATTAAACTAAGTCAAAAAATCCTGATTATTTTGCGCTTTTCGCAACAGTTAACGAGTTATTAATTTATAAAGCTAGCTGAATTCGTGCCTTCCGCCAAATTCAAACACACGGAAAAATGCAGCCGCTCAGCGATCGAGGCACGCGGAAATTATTGTTTATAAGCGGCATTAACTATGCAGGAGCGAAACGTAGAGGACACGTCTAAACATTTCTTTGTGCATTTATAATCGCTTGGTCATTTCTTATGGGACACCCTGTATATTACTTGCTTATTTCTTTATCTTTCAAATTACAATAAACTTTTTAATTATCTTGTAAAGTATAAATATTACACTATTTCTTGATTATTTATTACTCATTACTTAATATGTCTCTTGCACCTTTTGATTCATAATTTAATGATTTCTTTTTCATACTAGTCAAAATATTAATAAAGGAGTAACGCAGCGTACAGTAGTTCAAACTTCAATGATAATCTAACATCAATCGATTATGCTTTCGTGCTAAGTTAGAACGTGTTTTATGAATTTTATTTTCTCTCGGAAATTAACATAAGACGTTGCGTGTTTAGTTAATTTAAGTTTTCTCTTTCTCATGTAAATATCGAAAGAAATAGTAGCCAATCTATCGAAACTATCCTTATATCTTATGTATAACTCCAAATAATTTCGCAATTATTGTTATTATTCGTACCAATCGCATTACGACTGTATCTAGCATTTTAGAGAGGGGAGATAAAGGTTCTCGTTTTTACCGAGGGCATACACGGTTTGACACTCGTAGAAAGATGATCGTGTTTGAGAGTTGGTACTATAATGCTAATCGAATTCTTTTACTGATATGTGGTTTGTGGCCTTATCAAAAAACAAAATTCCGGTACGTACGAGCCATGTTCATATTAGGAATTCTTGCCTTCTTCATTATTGATCAGGTACACGTTAATTTGACCAAAAGACGATATTTTAGAGTTATAATTATTGTAGACTTTTTATATCTTTATTTTATTGTTTTTAGTTAATTAAATTATTCTTTATTTACAAATACAACTTCAAGCTAGCATTGAAAATATTTTCCAACATTTTTCCTGCTATTCTGTGTGTATTGCAATTCATCGCCTTTTTAATTAAACCGAAAGAAGTGAGTTATTCTTCTTCATTTCAAATGTATAAAAATAATTTATAAGAATTAAATTCAAAAAAGAATATGTTACATAAACAAAGTAACATGATATAATGTGCTGTTACACACAGACACATATCGTATCATACGTATCATAACTAAATCTATAATCATCTTTTACTTATTTCTTAACATGATTATTTTAAGCGTTTAAAAAAATTCTTAGATATGAAGGTATCAATGATAACAAAATATTTGCTTTCTAATTGAAAAAATTAATTAATTTAATCACTTGATGTTTGCAAAGGAAATATCGTACTTATAGGTAACAAAACAATTAAACCAGATTTATGATGAATGGAATGCACTAAAAGATTCTAAAGAAATTGATATAGTAAAAAAATATGGAACGTTTACGAGGCGGCTTACAGAGGCCTTACTTTGTAAGCAATCTCTTTAAAGAAGATCTTCTTTGATATAGACAAATTTATAACTATATTATTTAGTAAATCTACTTTAGATATAAAATTTTTTTTGCAAATTCCATTTTTCAGTGTGCGCCTTATTAAGCTGGCTTTTTCTGGTGCTAATGCATGTTATTCCGATCAACATCAATGTTTCTACAGTAACCAATGAATCTTTGTTAACACACGATGTCTCAATGCAAGAACTTATAAAAGGAAAATATCTCTTCTTCTTCCTCGCAGTTGCTTTCATTGGTGTTTTCGTGATGGCAGCTACTACGTCAATGATTTTAGCTTACATGCGACATTGTTGTATGATGTTAAAAATTACCCGGTAGAAGTCTTCGATGTTTATGTCGAATGTTTGTCTGGAAATGTTCTAATTGTGACATGATGTATACATTTATAGGTATCGTATTGAACATTCATTGGATGGAAACATCTTACATATATCAATTTCTCAAAAAAGTCGCTTGATGTCTCGGAAATTAATTAATGCTGTCAACATTCATCGAAGAACTATGAAGTAAGCATTCTATCTATTACAGTACACGCGTGTTAGAATAAATACCCTCGAAATTTGAACTTGGATATACTGTACGGAAGTCAGTTATATTATTATTATGTTAAGAATTTTATTTGATCATTTCTTCCGACAATTTTTATATACAGTGGTGAACAAAATCGTTGTAACGCTTTATTTTTCAATGGATTTTAAAATGTAGCCTGCACACCGAGTGATTGAACATAATTGATTCTTATCTGTCGATCCAAATAATTACGTTCACCGCTCGAGCTTCCAAAATCCATCGAAAAATAAAATGTTGCAATTCTTCTGTCCACCACTACATTCTATTTACTTATGATATAATGTCTAATATTCCCTTCCGGACTATGAATAATAAACAAAATAAAATCAATGAATAATACACAAAATAAATTCATTTAATACAGAATTTGATCGCCGTTTCTTTAGCGCAAATTATGATGCTCAAGTGATTCACAGATAGATAATCTATTCACAAATAGATTTCTTTGCTGTTTTGAAGGTTCACGCAAGGTGCCTTAGACAGCTTTAAAGAATCTTACTTCTTTTTGATTGGAATAGGTGTAGTGTCATTAGCCATTAATTTATTACATGTGAGTAACATGTAATTGCGCTTTAACCAATTAATTTTATAACTTTCACAGATTTATATATATTTTATTTTAACGCGTTAATTTTAGGCGCTACAAGCTGTATTAATCGTAGATGACTTGAATGAACTGGCGATATCTACTTTTTATGTCATTATTCACTTTTTTTACATTTTCATAGGTAATTATGGTGGGCAAATAATTACGGATCATAGCGCTGATGTATTAAAAGCGTTGTAAGTATACGGTGATTACAAAATTTTGCATAATTTGTACATTTGCATAATTAATTAATATTATTAGGAACAAATTTAGTAATAAAAAATATATTTTAACTACGTAATAAATAGTTCATATTACAAACAAATTTTTAGATATCACGTGCAATGGTATACGGCACCCATACAAATACAAAAATTAATTCTTTTCTTAATGCTAAAAAATACAAAGCAATTCGGTATAGTCATTGGAGGAATATATGTTGCTTCATTAGAAGGTTTTATCACGGTGAGAAAATTCATAAATCTGTATATTTAGTTAATTATGCTAAAGCGATTTTGCGTATTGCACGTCCCCATAACTTCATAATTATTATTAGTCTTTGTGCGTTACGATTTTATGTCTTAAGAAATAGATTTAATTTTAAAAATTAATATATGCATATAAATAATACTATATAATAAAAAATATATCATGATTTTAGCTTACAAGTATGTCATTATCTTACTTTATGGTAATCTATTCTACACAATCAAAATAACGAACATGTATTATGGACAAATAATATAATTATAACAAATTACATGAGTTGTGTAGTCGGATTAATAATATCCTATCAAAACAAAATGATAAGTATACGTTAAACCAAGTTGGTAACACTTGGTACCACTTGGTAACACGTTATTACCAAAAAAATCGATTGTCATACTGTACCAAATTTATTCATACGTTCTTATGTTTACCGCGTTCAAATAATGTACTGCACAGTATAAAATTTCTTATATCATAAAATGAAAGTATAATGTCTTTTGCGATATCTTTTACGACATTTTGAACAATAATAAAGTATAATTGTGAAATTTTCACAATGCCTTTCGCGTCAAATAGAAGTTGCAGTAAAATTACACATCAGAATTGATCGCAATTGTCTCTCTTTCTCGTGAGAACAATTTATCGTTCTTTAAATTATATCATTTATTCGTAATGAGGGTATACATTCGACTTTCTTACGGAAAACGTAAGAGGCAAAAATAAGCGGAATACATAATGCCGCGTGGAAGGGAAAAAAGAATAATTTACGCGACATCCTTGCAGTCGAATTTCGGCATTCGAAGAGAGATGTTCGTCTCTGCGAGTAAGTATTATAATGTGAATCGGTTACTTTTGATAATATGCGGTTTGTGGCCTTATCAAAAGTCAAAGTTTAGAAACATTCAGGCTACATTCTACCTCATCATTATGTACTCATTTATAGTGCTCCAGGTACGACTTTATATTTGCGATAAAATGATTTTAATTTTAAAATAAAGATATGTAGGCAAAAAGACTAGTAAGATATTTAAGCACGAATAATCATTGTGCATATTATAAAAATACAAAACTAATATTTCAGCTTACGACTTTCATTGACGCAAACTGCACTATAAACCTAGCCATGAAAGTGTTATCGCTCGTTCTTCCCATGTTTGTATCTATTTTAAAACACGGTGCCTTCTTCTATAATAACCGAAAAGTAAGTGACTTTCCATCGTACTTCTATTGTAAAATTAAAGAAAGTGTGTTTTTATAATCGCAGATGAAACATCTTACAAATCTAATGTGGTATCATTGGACTATAATTCAGGATAAACAAGAAATTGCAATATTAGAAAAGTATACCAAATTCTCCAGGCGATTTACAATATATGTACTACGTAAGAGTAACACAAATATATATATATATATAGGGCAATATTATTTTTGATGCATTTAAAATAGACCGGAAAAATAATTAATCTCTTTTTTTTATTAGACTTGTTTGTTTCGGGCATGTTTGTTATAGTGACAGGCCACACGTTGCCAGTGATTTTGGACATAATAATACCATTGAATTCATCTCGGCCACGACATTTCTATATTTTAGTAGAAAGTTTTATCGATGAAGAAAAATACTTTTTTTGGCTTTTACTACATACCACAGTGACTGTATCAATAACAATAATGCTGATGATATCTGTTGGAACTATGCTTATGACTTACATTTTACACGCTTGCGCTATGTTTAAAATTGCTAGGTAATATTATATACGTATATTTACAGGATATCCGCACCACCACTCGTGTGCAAATAGAGCAGATTATATTGAGTAGAAAAGTACACTACCGTTTTGCTATCTTGAAAATAATTAATAAAATATTAATTAATAAAAGTCTGCAAGCATGACTCCGAAAAAAGACAGCCAAGACGCACACTTATTGTTGATAGGAACAATACTGATATAAATATACTATAGTATTAGTAAAACTAGAATTTTGAATGATAATTTCTGTCTCTCTTTCATTAGAATACAATCACAAACTTTTTGATTATTTAAAGTTTGTTGAATTAAAAACATAAAGGTAAGTAGCGGCAGGTACGAGTCAAGCGCGGTTAACGGTGCGCAAAGGAAATCGAAAAATGATTACAAAAATCACATGGATTTCTCAAGTGAATTTAATTACAAAAAAGTTNGAAGTCGAACGTTTCGGCTCTAATTTTGAGCCATCTTCAGCGCAAAAAATTAATTAATCAATACATCGAGGAGCGTTAAAACGAATTTCCACCTGTAATGAGATTGAGGGCTTCCTCGAAGAGAAGTGACAAAAATTGCGAGTTGGTCGGCTCGAAAAATG